>JAODUK010085994.1:0-38033 GCA_027564635.1 Typhlichthys eigenmanni
GATTTAATCTCAATCGGTACTCGGTAGTACCGACGTAATTCGGTCGGTACTCTTAAAAGTACCGAGTTCGGTACCCACACCTAGTCTGCACCAATTTGTTTAAATGTTCCTATTTACGGAGCTAGGGCAGTGTAGAAGCAGTACCAGCATATATTCAGTATCCACAGTTCATATATTTGGTGTATTTGACTAAATGTGCATTATCTTAAAATCGCTTACTATACCTTTAAATGCTTAAATGATATATTAGAACTAAAAAAAAACAAAAACACAAGAGGTTACTTGGGGACAGGCTTGACAGAGGTGTGGAATGTCTGGCTTCCTTGAGGACACACTAGATGCGACATGTCTCACATATTTGCGGTGCATTTCAAGAGCCGGGGCAGCACATTCTGAGAAAGGCACACAAACTTTCTAGACAAATGTGTGTGCCGAACCGAAATGTAGGCTTATTTCACAACAAAAACAGCCCTTTCTTCTGCTTTCATGGCAAGGCATCAGAGGAGCAACAACAGGTCTGAGCGCAGCAGTGTCCACAACAAAACAAAACCAAACAAAACAAAAAAATCCACCCCAAACCAGACCACCCATTTATTTATGAGCTTCAGACAAATCCAGCTTGGATTTGTTACCACTGGTGTCTATATATTCTTTGAACTATAGAGAAACATAACGTGATGCTCCAAGAACAACCTCTTAAATCATTTGAAATTGATTAACCATGATTTGTCTCCAACACGGGTCATTCAACATTCAGTTTGATCTCACATGTATGATAAACTGCAAATCACGGCAGGCCTATCTATTTTAGCACAAACAACACTACAGGAACAAGTCAAATTATCTGATAATCAAATCCAAAACAGACGATGCACTGTATGTGACCTACAATATATTAAATTTACTTCCTACTTTATCACTTCTCTGTAGTACCGGGTTTTGTAAGTGTATATTTTCCGTCTCCATCTCTAATCTCTACAGGATACAAACTACTTCCCGTTATAGCAGGAAACATTCCATCCCTGAATAGCTAGATAAAACCAACTCACAAAAAAGGAAACGTGCTAAGTTTATCTCTTACTGTCACACCACAACCCCAGGCAAGGTAGTGGTTATGCTGCAGTCTTCCGACTACATGTTGACAGACGGCAAACAAGCTAACCATGCAAACAGCATCTATGAAGTCTGGTCACAGCGGAGTTAGAAAGAATAAAGCAGCACTGTTGAGGGGGAATCGGAAAGCTATACAGCGAGCAACACAAAAACACACCAACCTGACATTAACGGGGTTGTCAAAGAGAGAGGAAAAGGTGGGGGTGCATGTTAGTATCGGCCTGGCCTTCACAGCAAAGCTTTGTGGTTATTCCAGAAGAATGTGTTAGCATAGGCATAGCTTTTCACAACAAATATTTGTGGTTATTCCAGAAAATCAAAAGAACAAGTGCAGCTGAACCAAACGATTAATATTTGGCTTTGATATTGTCATGGCTTAGCAGGAATATAGAATCGACCCCATTGCCCCATTACCCAATACTCAAAGATATTTGAAAGTACTGTACAGCAGACTATATTTATCATTTTTGCATCGGGCTAATTGCAGTACTGCATACAACATTATATATATGGCTTGGTGTAGCAAAGCCTAGCTATAGCATAGCTATAGCCTACTCACCACAGTAGTAAGTCTGTTATTACCACGGGTATGCTCAGTCAGTGCTTTCTCCCAGAGGCTCAGCACCTGTACCACAATAAAGTGAGGACGTTTACCATTACCATTTTCAACCGGCTACCACCGGATGACAACAGTGTTTATATATATATATATATTAGGGTTGTAAGAAAATATTGATACACCGAATATCACGATATTACGTTGCGCGATACTGTATCTGTTCTCTAAAACACTATCGATTTTTTAAATAAATAAATACTTTTTTACTCAATTTATTTGAAAATGGGACCATGTATGAAAGACATTAACCTCAAAAGAGAGGAAAGATGCTTGTTACAAGATTTAATTTTAAGATAATGTTATGCTAAGTGTTTGTTATTTTTTGCAGCGGCGCCACACGTTAGCATTGCTATGACAGTTTCACACAAATTAGAAAACCAAATATAGCGCATTGCTTACAGTATCGCAATATTTCGAATCGTGGCACCCGTATCGTGATACCTACTGCATCGCCAGATTTTTCCCAATACACAGTCGCTTCCTAGCCTAACATTTGCTTTGCCAGTTAGTCTGTCTGAAAACATACAATTCATTCAGACATGCTGTTTTTGTCGAACAATCAGAATTGGAAATCTGAGCTAAAATGATGTAATACTACAAATTACATAAAAAAGTATATATAATAAAAGGGGGATCGAAACATGAAATGTCAAGTTAATACAGCCTGCCTTTGTAAGCAAGGAACAGCGATGTGCGCTGTTATTTGGATACACTACATTACAGCCTTGCCTTTAACCAGTTCTATGTAGAGGGTTAAGTCTTACCATGTGACTGACACTCATTCAGAATTCTTCACAAGGCTTCACCTTTAGGGCCTGGAAGAAAGGACAACAAACTATTAGAGAATGTTCAGCATCCACAAAGTCTCTGCAGATGTGTATAAGACATGGGGGAACAGAGAGCGTTATCACTGTAGACTATTTAAACTTTTTGAAGTACATTTCTGATAGACACAAACATGGCCCTCATTTATGAAACATGCGTACGCAGAAATCTGTGCGTATGATCATTTCCACGCAAAGGTCGGCATTTATTAATCTGGACTGATTTGGACGTGAGCGGTGGCAACGATCAAATCTCACGTCAAGTCTCAACTCGTGTACGCAAGTTTTCGAAGAAGCCTATAGCCTGCATGCCAGAGAAAGCAACATCATTTTGACCTGTTCTGCATAGCGCAGGTTAACATCCAGGTCCTACGCTGACTATCTATATTGCCAAGACAGCCGTAGACTCCTCAGCGCAGCAGGGTCCGCTTTTCAGGTTCTCGTTTTTTAAAAGATAAGCACCACTTGTCTCTGATTTAGGCAGAAGAAACGTCATTAAAATTAGGACATAGGACTGGGCGATATGGACCAAAAATCATATCCTGATATGTTTAGATTAAATACAGATACACAATATAGATCTGTATTTTCTATAAAGTGGGCTAAATGTTCAGGCGTACATCAATGCCAAATACGAGATGTCACGTGCACTTTTAATTTGATCAAAATAAGACAATTACAGGTTTTACTCTCTTGTACACATATTACACATCTGTGCAAATACAATGTAAACAGAACATGATACGATGTTCATTATGTACAATTTTCATTTCACATTTAGCTCAACACTAGATCAGAATCACAGAGTATTTTTATAGTTGTCAAAACACAATACAAAGCGATTTATAGAATGCATGTGTTCTCATTCATGGGATTAACCCTGTGTCGTCTTCGTGGAGGGTTAGGCATGATGCAGGAGTTACATTTCTTGTGGGCGTCGCTTTCACGAAACCTATCTGATGTGTCAATACAATTTCCATGAGGTACGCCAAGGTATGAAAATTGTCCAAAACTTTCCAGGCTATTTTTAATTCAGTCTGTTTTGCCATCATGTGGTTCCAAACTGTTGGTTCTTCTGCTTGCATATTTTTTATTTGTAGCAATGAAGCTACAGTGTTCTTACTATTCCAAATTGTTGATTTTTAAAAAGGTGTATTTAAAACATGAATATAGCAGCAAACGATTACTATTTTCTATGTTAAGGATATAGTGGAATATTGTCCTAAGCAGGGTGTTGTAACGTAATCCGATCTCATCCTTTTTTTTTGTTTACCTAGTGCTGGCGCTACAGCATAGCGCGCATATGTGGGCGGCAACAAGAACAGTGTTCTTGTTTGGCTGAGAAGCTAGTGTGCCATCTATTGCGACTATTGTACAGAATGTAATCAAGGCTAAAAACATTCCCAGATTATACCGCTCAAATTTTTTTTAAAAGTACTAAAACCGCAATATGAACCGAACCGTTGCTCAAAAACCGAGATAAGAACCGAACCGTGGATTTGGTGAACCGTTACACCAATAGTAATCACAATGACTAATTTCCCAATCATTGAAACTCAACACATTTTACACTAATTTTACACTCAATGATCACCATCTATAAGGATGAACAACAAGAGCATTTAAAAATATATTTTTTATACTTTATATTGATTCTGCAAAATACTGCTGCATTGACTGTGTTGAGAAGCAAATGCATTTGTTAAAAATATTACAGTACATCCACAGTTTAGCCTAGCAACAATGCTAATCGTGGCAAATTAAAATCAAGATAAAAAAGGAAAACTCGATGGATAACACTAACCCTACGGAAAGGGGGAGAGGTGACGCAATATAACTGATGATAGGCTAGGTAAACAAACAGGATTCCCTCAGTGAGTGTGTTCGCCAGGAAGAAAAGTGAATTAATAATTCAAATTGAATTAAAATGAACTACATCAGAAAACTAAATGCAATGCCATTTCCAGTTTCTTATTTGAATTAGCGTATTTCGTTAAAAAATAAACTTAACATGCACAAAGCATCTACCGTACAATAATACTAGGAAACCGTATAGTATATAATATATAATATATATAACGTATATAATTTAACACACTAATGTTCTCGCCCTGTCTTCATTGTGATTTTTCTGCCACAATATGACCTTCTTTGCATGCATCATCACTGGACATACAACTTCAACTCCAAGTGACAATGGTAGGTAGGTAGCCTATAACATCTAGCCTATTTAATTGATCACTAATAATACAGTAACAATAACAAGAAATGTCTCAAATTGTCCCTTAAACATTGAGACTGTCTAAAAAAGTGTAATTTCTCTATTGTTCCCCTGAATGTAGAAACAAACAAACATTGTGCCACTGTGCATACAGACCTGATTATTTTAAGAAAATGTCAAATCTATTATTTATTTATTGAGCACAATATCCAACATTTTGCAGTGTTGTCGTGTGTAATTTTTAACCAATTGAAAATGACCATGTGTTCAGTGCTCTGGTCATGTGCTTTCATTTGTGGAAATCCCCTTTATAATTAGACTTGCAGCCAGCTGACTGGTGCTAGCTGACCATTTCATGGAAAAGGCTCCAGGCAAGTTGGAGCCTCCCCCACTATATACTGTGGGGGACGAGGAGGAGGGGGATAGTTCCTTCTCCTCCTCTCAGACCCTTCTCCTCATGTTACATCTCCTTTCCTACCCGACCCTACCCGCCATCTCCCATCCACTCTCCACTGCGTCTCTGACCTTGTAGTCAAGTTGACTCCCCTCCAACTAATCACCACCACCCCACCACAATCTCCCCCATCCATTACTCCCTAGATTCTATTGTTGTCCTCCCCTCCCCCTTGTCTGTGAACTCTGGAGGTTGTAGCAGAGGCCTGTAGAATGACGGGGGAAGGTGTGGATGGATACTCTTACAGGGGAGGAGTCCAAACTAGCTTGCGTGGACACAGCAGTTAGGAAGTATTCAGGCTCACAGAGCTATGTTAGAGGAACGAGGCACTGGGTACTATGAAGCTGGAAGGACTGCCATTCAAAGACAGGGCATGCCAATAATAAACATTGCTTAGCACATGTCTTTCAAGCACCTTTCAGTGATTAGTCCCGTCACAAGGCCATGGTGACAGAGCAAATAGTTTACAGCAGTACGGGGAGTAGCTGGAGGGGCAGGCTTACATGTCACTCTTCATTATGATAGCTATCTTATAGAAACAACATGCCCTTCTACGTCAACTGTACTATCTCAATTGTACTGTAATCCCTACAATACAATGTAGGCGTAGCCTATACGATGTGTCAGACAACAGCGCTATTAGCTTGGGGGCAGGGGTGTATATTTAGGTGTTATTGTTTGTGAAAAGAACAATAGAATCACACGAGAAGTACAAGTAAAACTAGATGACGTTTACACAAGACTTGCCATTTGTTAGAATATTCCTCATGAAGGTATAATGTGCAATATTATTTTTCCTTGAATCTATTTAGGACCTTTTGTTGGACCATATCTTCATGAGTAATATCTGGAAGAAAGTACATTCATTTTAAAATAGGCAGATCTTCATCCATCTGACAGCATTAGTAAATAAACCGCAATCTGGCAGCCATGCGTAGTACCGACCGATCAATACATGATGTATTCAGACCTGCTGACTGACTCGACTGTAATCGTAATCACCGTGAGCCCAGAAGGCCACAGAATGCTCTATACCAAATCAAATGTAGTGGGTTCTCAGAGGCAGGATGGTGGGAATGTGATCATTACATCTGGCTTTCAGCATAGCAAGTCTGCAATAGCAGATGAACAGAACGCTGATACAATGTCCCTTAAACGCACAATTATATTAATTATATGAATCCCCCCCCCCCCATTCGCCCTCATTCACCCCCCTCCCCATATTGCACATCCTTTGCTTTTCTGCCTGCATGTTTCCATGTGTATTTAATGTAACTTAAGTAGTCAATAAAAACAAAAACCCTTCTTGTCGCATATTTGGCTATACAGACCATAATGTCCTAGTCATTGGGCAAACTGATATTGCTTTCTATATAGGTTACATTTGCATGCAGACCATAGTTTATTTGTTTAAATTACACTGCCATCTTAACACTTAGCCTAATCTTAACCCAACCCTCTGTCTAAACTGTATAGATCTGACAGCTACTCTAAGAAAATAAAGAAAAAGGTAACTTATGCCTAGGGCTGGGCGATATGAACAAAAAGTAATATTTAGATATTTTTGGGCTGAATGGCGATACAAGATATATATCGCGTTATGTTGTATTTGGGTTTAGTGTAAGCCAAACACATGTGAGATGTCCCAATTATGCCTTTATTTATAAGCCTTTGATTTTAAAAAGTGCAAATGGTTCCTCTGTCTGTTACAGTTCATCAAAACTGAAATTAAAAATTACACAAACTTATAAACTCTCCAGTACTCCAGTTAATAGCCTGATTTAAAATGTTTTTCCTGCTGAAGACATAAAATGTAAATCTTAATAAAATAAAAATATAGCACTATTCAGTTTTTTAGCTCATAACTGCTGTAGCCCACCCATAATTATAAGGCCTGCACCAAAGACCTGTGTCCACTGACTGCACATGGGACACAAGTTGAAGCGCATACAGACGGCAATGGATGTGCTGCTAAGCTAACAAATGAGTCTAAGATAATATTTATTTCCAGCAAATCTCTTAACATATGGGGAACTGTTTGTGTACATACCTGACATGTATGGACAGCTAATCCTTTAGCATAGCCTACAGAAATAGCCAATCAAACTAACTAACCGTTTGTATCCACATTGTGCAAAGCCACAGAAGAATATTTGGGTCTTATAAATGAATTATTTTAAGGCAGAAGCGATGAATTTCCAGTCTGGATTGCAGCACACTGTACATCCACCACAAGGTTTAACACAGTCTGCCGTTGTCATTAATACAAATTATGGAAACAAGTGTTTTCCACACTTGTTGCAACATATTGCCCTCAACATAATTACTGCTGCTCATTAGATATGTTAAACCCGAACCATCTCAATATGATTTAGCCATTGTTGACCTCCTGACAAACCAGTTGCGTGTTTACCTCCATGGTGCACTCGTAGGTGTTGTAGTGAGTGGGGGCGGAGTTAGGCCATGCGGGGAGTGAAACTGGAAAACACGCAGCAGTTTTGCGTCGGGTAACAAAAACTAACACATTTCGCCAACGTCATACATACTCGACTATCATGAATCATGTGCAACATGACAACGTTTGTGAGATAGCGAGTAAAACAAAGCACATCTCATGCAGGCGTTTAAAAAAAAACTTGACAATTTAAACACGCGGTATAGTAATTTACTACATCACAAATCACAAATTCTTTGTAGGGGCTTCCTCTACTGTGTTTCTATCAGCCAAGGGGTCCTCCACTGAAAAACATTGAATACCTCTGGTCTAGACAATTAGTGTATATCGTCATGCGTTTTAACCTTCTATTATTTTGATAAAATGTAGTGTAATCCAAAACCCACTACCCAACTTCCTGATAGTGTTGTTGATCTTATTAGGGGTATAATCACATGTCCAGCACGAGTTGCTTATATGAAGTTGTGCTGATGGACAGAAGGGGCTGAGACTAAGTCAACGTCAACCTTGCCAGCCCCGAGGCTAAACGGAACTCTAAACGGATGTCTAACGCCTAATTTCCACCGAGCGCGTCTCTGTTTCACAGCGTGTCAGAAGCGGAGCGTCTTGTGTTTTCGCCAAGTTTACATAGCAACAAACCAAACCGAAATTACGAGATCTGTCTGATTGGCAGTTTCAAAAGCGTCTCACGAGCGTCTCACGAGCGTCTCAGGAGCCTCTCAGGAGCCTCTCAGGAGCCTCTCAGGAGCCTCTCAGGAGCGTCTCAGGAGCGTCTCACCAGCGTCTCACCAGCGTCCCAGAAACGTCCCAGAAACATCTATCCGCTCGGCTCCACTAAAAATAGGCGGCAGTTCAGAAGATCCGTCTGGGACGCTTCTGGGACGCTTTGGTGCTTCACCTGCATTGAAAAGAGCTCCGTGATGGAGCCAGAACACGACAGAGACGCGCCCGGTGGAAAATGGAGGTGAGCAAGGCCTATGTCCTTTAGATTCCCCATTAAATTCCTACTGTACACTACTGGGAACATTGTAGCGTGCATGTGAGCAGCCATACAGCTGGTGTTCAGGCTAGCAAAATTGTTCCAGGAAGTGCTTGGTGGGCAATTTGAGAAAAGAAAAAAAAAAAGAATAACTTAATGTTTTAGTAATTTGTAGTCAATAAATGCAACGATTTACATTTAAAATCGAATTTATAGTGTACTTTTAGTATTTAGGCTAAGTTCCGGGAACTATTTTGAGGCTGTTGCTGTGATAAAACGGTCCATTGGAGTGAACGGAGATGAAGCAACTCTCTCTTTACATGGCTCTGGTAAATTCTAGCCTAAATCAAATGCTTTCTAAAGGGGGGACTAAACGCCAAGCCTTGTTGACTATAATATACAATCAAAGGAGGTTTTTAATTGCATTAAATAAAGAAAATAACAGCCAGATCTTGAAAAAACATTAAATACTGTCTAAATGTCATGAGTTAAACCCCACTTTTTCAGACGCCAAATATGTCTTGACTTAATACTGGACAACGTTTTAGAAATGCGTGAGAAAAGACTACAGGGTACATGGAAAGACAGACAAAACAAAATACTCCTTGCAGGCATGGAAAGCAGCAATCTTGTTGTATTGAAGTTGTTGCTTTGCGGGAATCGGGAAACCCCATTTTAGACACAGATAGCCTTGTGTACTAGGATTATAAAGGGAGATAGCCTACAACACAGACAGGACAGTTGAAACTAGGGGACAAAATAGAAGAAATACTAATAGCGATACCAAATATATTTTTCTGTTATCGCTGAATATACTATAACAGCCAAGCCATTGAAATTCCCCATTAAATTCCTACTGTACACTACTGGGAACATTGTAGCGTGCATGTGAGCAGCCATACAGCTGGTGTTCAGGCTAGTGCTGGTGGGGGAAAACACAAAAATACCTGCAACACCACCCACTGGCAAGTTGATCTATTTTTAGGGCTTAACCTGCAATCTGTTTCTCTGCAGCAAGAAGAGGGACAATGGCTGATGGCTCATAAACCTCAAAGCTTGGCGGAGAGAGAAAGAGAGTGAGGGAGGGGGTGGGGCACCGAGGCATTCTTCAGTGTTGAACTTGACCCTTGGGGTCACCCCACGCACCATGTGACCGCTGTCAACTCAAGAGTGTGCGTTTGTGTGCAAACACTAGCACCTCCACACCCTCCTTTGTTTCGTTTTTTTTTTTACAAGCCTGACTCATCTAAACCTTTAAACATTTACCCTGTTGCTGTTTAGACAATGTAGTGCTCTGCATTGCACACTCCCAATAAAACGAATAACTGTGTAGATGCACTGTTTCAACATAATCATCTGCAACGACTTTGCTCACATAACGCAGCTATTCAATATCAACAGGAGTGCACCCCGGGACTCTTGTGACGCCGTCACGTGACAAGAGAAGACAGCCGAACACGCAGGATGAAGCATCAGAGACGTCTGGTCTACTTGTGTACTGTGGCAGAAACAGCGTTTCTACACCAGCCATGTGTCTCGTTTGTTTGGGCAGCACTCCAGCCAAACGTTTCACACTTGACAAACTTGTATGAGACAATGACTGACTGTTTGCAGTCTGCTAGGTTTTAAACGCCAAACTAGGAGAAGTGTGTCAAAGGCTGCCGCTATCGACCACAGCGAGCAGCCTGTGATCACACCCATGATCGCAGGAAAAGTTCAACTGCACACATTGCCGAACAGAGGTGAAAGTGTGTTACACAAACAAATCCCAACTATTGGAGATTGACATTTTTCATGGCGGTCGCAGGGTTGTCTATGAAAGGAAAACCAAAAGAATCTGGTGGACTTTGCTCTACCTAGCATTAGCATAGAAAGTAAAATCATGTAGCCAAGTAGAAACACCATTAATTTCCCAAAAACTCTTTGTTGAAAAGAGTACTGGAATTAATCACTCGTGTAGAGCCTCTCATTGTGAAGCGACTTCTACATCCAACATACACACACATTACACCACATGGTATGTTGACCTTTGCAGATCGTCTGCAAGATAGGCCAATTCTAAGGCATGTAGATGGATATGGTAATTCAAGAGAGGAACTCTAATAGCACTTTACTTGTCCCTCTTTCTCTGTTCTGTGGTTCTTCCATCCCCCACTCATATTAATCTACAACACTGATAAGCCATTTTACGTAAGTGTGCCTGTCCTCATCTCTTTCTTCTTCTAATAAAAGGCCAGATAATCAATCAATCAATCAATCAATCAATCAATCAATCAGCAGGCTATGACAAGTCATATTCTAGGTTGCAGCTTAACCTGATCCGAGACCAAGACAAAAAGAACAATGTCTGTACAATCTTGTCAGCATCATATTTCAAAGCCTTGGGGAACTAAATAAAATTGCACACTACAGAGTACAGTCTAGTTCAACTATTTATAACCATAATTTAGATCTCACCCACACAAGCAGTAATAACATTGTACGTCAATTAATTACGATTATGCTTTGGAAATAAAAAAATAAAAAATATAAAGCTAATTCCAGCTATGTTATCCACAACCAGGATAGTCCTTTATCCAGGTTATTCTAAAAACAGGCCACAGATTGCAGAATTAATATGAAAATATATCTCCAGGGGACACTGAGAATAGTTATTTGGGACGCAGAAGCAAGATATATTTTGAATCTGTGAGCCAGACATTTCTGAGTCGAGGTTGACCAATCTACCTGGCAGAAAATATAGCCTAAGTCTCTAAAAGCTTTTCACACGTTGCATTTCTTTATTCACGTCAATTCAATCGCAGATCGTCGACCACTGAAAGAAATTTGTGGTGATTAACAAATAAAGTGTGGGCACACCTGGGAGTACATCGCAATTTCTGCATCGGTTTTGTAGCCTGGCTCTGCCTGACAATTGCTCTCAGTTCCACATTCGCTGCGATTATAGTACGGAAAACCTGCGCGCATTGGCCTTCTCACAACCACTGTGGACGGCGGTTCAGTCAGCGACCAGTTGGTGTGGCTAAACTGTAATGAGATAAACGTTTGTTTCAAAATGGTGGTAGAGCTAAATGAAGTGATAGGTCCTACTAAACAGTTGTAGCAATGTCGATTGGTTAGGAAGGCTGCTCCAGCAGTGTCAAAATGAACACAAGGTCTACGCCAATTGACCTTTCCCAAGCCCCGCCCATTTTTGCTTGTCCTCCAATCTCTTGAGCATTTTTTTTTAATCTGACGGAACCTTCCTTTTCTATTAACATCCTGCAATATGGCTGTTGCTATGACACACATATCAAATTAACAACCACTGCCGGGTGACGTCATGTGAGCTGTTTAGAAGATGGTTGTCAAGACCTTACTGGCATCGCCATGCATCTGATGTGCAAGCAAAGCAAATACCACCCTGCCATTGTCTGCCATGGCATTCTTTCAATGTCACAAGCAGTGATATTTTTCGACAGCTGATGTCACACGGTGTAAGCCACCTTAAGACATTAAGCGATAGCTTGCATTTATAGGCCTAAATTAAACCCCAGTCTGGATGGCTAACATTATGTAAACACGTGGTTGCCAATTTCATCGCCAACAGCACACCACCCAAAACTATAAATTCGCATCACATCCCTAGTATGGTTCATTATTAGAATTATAAATGTTTTTGTCATATCTAGGCTACTATAGAGATGTTAACATCATTCAAAATCCCCTGTTTGAACCAGGGTATTTCCTACATAGAAAGGCTATTATGCAAAAACCTGAGCAGAATTAGCATTTTGTATCAAACCGCAGTGAAGTAAGTAAGCAGAACTAGCTACGTCCATCATTAAGTTGCATCATCACTTTGTTTGAATACAAATCAGAGACAACACAGCTGAACAAAGTGCTTGAATGTCATCTGTATAATGTGGAGCTGTATTTGAACAAATAACAGGGTCACCATTTGTGTTATGGGTGAGTGACAACAGTACAATTGTACGTTATGATATTGTGTTTCCCTGTTGCAAATGTTACCACACCATGGTACCATTTGGAACTCCAGTGAGTAAAACACGTCAGCTTTACTATCTTGTTCAAAACAAAACAGCATAAACAATCCTGAAAACCAGGGGGAACATTTTTTTTATATTGTCACAAATACAAAGGGAACACAGGTTAAATGTGTAACCTGATACAAACCTAAACCTTTGTTGAAATAGTGTGGTGACACCACGCAGACAAGCCCACAACAATAACATGTAAGAAACAACAGCATAAGCAAGAACTCTGTGTGAGTTGTGTGAAGACTCAAGAGCTGATCTAATTGAAACCCGTTTTAACTGAGGATCTGATTAGGTCTTGATGTCTTAAATGTCAAACCTAAAACCTGCTCACATGTCTTCAGTATGTTAAAAAGAAACTTTTAATACATCACGCACATACGCAACCTATACCAGGCTGGTCCAGACTGTGTACTTCTTTATCACAACACTAATCTGTTAACGGGTACATTGGGTGAATGAATTGATCTCCACAAAGGTTGGCAAGTGATCGACCCTTCATACGTGTGCCCCTCCCCCATACTCGTGGCTACAAAAAAGCCAGCTGCGTGGAACATTGCCAGGTTTTGATTTAACTTGTGGCACTTCCATTTGTGTACCAAGTAACTTTAAACACACATATGATTAAAACAAACGTTGTTACTTACAACTGGCACGGCGAGTTTAGCACTATAATGTTATATACTGAACATTATAGTTTGTACAAATTATTAGTTAAACAAAATACCCCCAAGCAACCCGTTACTGTTAAGTTGGCAAAAATGGCGATTCTACATTATTCTGCATTATTCTACAGTACATCAGTTAAAGTAAAGAAAGCCAGAACAAGCTCTCTCTCTCTCTCTCTCACACGCACGCTCACTGCCACGCGCATACACTTATTCGTGCGTTGTGTGTGCGCGCACGCCGTGACACTGCCCATCCCCCACCCCCTGAGAAAACATCTAAATAAGCGTCCCAAACAAACACACACGCGGCCCAGGCGATCAATACACGCCAACCGATCACTTATGTACACGGGGATACAATTTATAATCGCATTTATAATGTAGAAATGTGTTAAAACACTCACCGGAGGCTCCAAATCACACAAGGGGTACCTTCTCCTCTGTGCTCCTAATATGGAATCTCCTCTCCCACCGTTGTTTTCTACCTCTAATTTAACCTCTGAACGACGTTATATCGGCCTCCCGATGCGACAATCTGCTGCGTAAACTCCCGAATGATCGTTGTGGTGTGAAAACAAGGGCGCATGGATTGAGAAATCCCCTTTAAAATGGCCTGGATGAGCAATTGGTATAGATTGTAAGGTTGGTCGCTAGTAGAGAAAGAGCCAAACGGTTCAGTAGCAGCCAACGGCTTCAGACTGAAACACAGAGGAGCTGACCCGCCACGCGAAAATGAGCCAGTCCTGGGCAATTCTCTGCAGATCTCATAGCTGAAAAGAAAGACACCCCAGTCACATAAACATCAAATGGATGTCGCAGTATGAAAAGGAGTACGCTTGGGTCGGCTGTAACGCCTGAAAAAAAAATATATAGTAACGATGAGGTCTCTGGTATAACAGGGTGATTTCACACATGTTAAATACAACAACCCTTCTTTAAGGCAATATTTGAGGTCTGTTTACTTTAAATCATTCAACTCCTGTAAATACATTTAAAAAAATTGGGCAAGTGAACGCATTTCATAGTAGGAAATACGGGCAGCCTATGTTTATTGCGTCTTATGTATACGGTATACATATAGGCTACCAATTCAAGATAAATTCATTAACATAAATTGTTCAATAAAGTACAATGTATTTAACTGTTGGAGGTCACTCACTTGCCAGTATACTGTGATTGCCATACTCCCTGTTAATAGGCTATAAAGTATTTTGTACTGTAAAACACATTAACCCTCTTGGTTATTGTGGCATGCCACAATACATGTCAAACTGTCATAGTGTATTAGAAAAACAATGTAATATTTCAGAGAATATGTCCATATGTGAGCATACAGGAATTATAAACACATGACCACGATGGCACATTACATACAGCCTGTGTGGTGCTGCGTGGCAGTGACAGAAATCTGGAGGAAGGTTTTTTTTTTTTAAAGATAGCCTACTGTATGCAGTGAGTGTACCATACTCCCTCAACCTGTTATGGCAGAACGTGGCTAGGAGGAGCACAATATGCCTTGTCATTCCTCGAAACATTTAAAAAACATTGCTCATTTCAACTCTGAAAATAGTATGAGTTATATTCAGGCTTGCAAGCAAATTAGGATAGTGCCAGTCGTATTGGTTTGGCAGGCTACCGCCTCGGTAATACCATGGGTTAATATTATCTTTTATACAGAAAGAATATGTTAGTCACCGAAAGCATAATAACCATAACAATTTCTATAATAGTATATTATATTAACTCATATACATTTTGTATTGGCATTATTAATTATATAATAACTATTCATTTTTAATATAAAGCATGATAATAAATAGGGAGGCCAAATTAGTATTTTAAACAATGTTATCATTATCGGCCCAGCATTTCCCAATTGGTGGATCTATAACAATAAGAAAAACCTTTAAATTATTATCACACAATGTGCGATTAGGTGTCATTGTATTGTTGACCAGGGCAGGAATGCAACCAGACTAGCTAAAAAGATTCCATTCAGTGTTATGTGATATTGTAATCTCTGTTAATAACATTCCTCTCTACAGCGCCTGTTATAATGTCCTCTTGTCATGATATGATCAGTAACTGAAGACTGCTCAAAGAAATATTTGCTTTCTATAAAGAGTGAATGCATTTAGACTAGAATGCTCTACACAATACTAATTATAATAATATTATCATTAGTAAGTAATACAGTTTTTTCATATATTTAAACCATGTGACACTGAAACCTACTATATGTGATGGTGATACATCCACGACTATTGTTCCTGAATGAAATAAAAAATAAATATTGCAATGTAAATAAATGCAGTGCGCATGTGTGTCACCCATTGGTTTTTGGAGGGATATTTTGAAACCATGACATGTCGTGATTGGCCATGGGTCACGTGATCTACCTATGATTGGTTGGAACATACTCTTCTTTAAGCCTTAACATCTTAAAGGAGCATTCATTTAATTTCATGGCCTCATCTTACATGAAAATAAGTATAATTAGCTATCAAGGGATAAGGCAATTTTTTGTTGTCTTCTCTGGACTTTCCTTTCTGTAAGCATCCTTGAGCAAGATAACCCCATTCCACTCCTTCATACTTGTAACTGTACACTCTATAAGTCGCTTTGGATAAAAGCGTCTGCTAAACTACCTAATAGTAATCAATAACAACGATGTCTTCAAGGCCACTTCAGGGCGCTGAGTGGACCAACTCAGCTGAAGATCATTACACCCACCCTGTTTCCACATCAACAAGACCCCCCCCCCACTTTGCTTAACGCATTTGACCCTGAGCTGTAGCTGCCTGACAACAACAGTAAACAGTCAGCGCCTTCCCCTCTCCCTGCCTCTACATCCACTGCACCCCTTCCCCCTGAAAATAGTGGCTGACAACACACACACACACACACACACACACCTCCCGTGGTTGCATCTTTAGGCCGTTGCACATGCACAAAGGTAGCGATTGATTACCAGCCTACTCATCTGTCATGGCTGCTGCCCCCCCTCCGTCCCCCTCCGTCCCTCCGCCACGATCGCCTTTTTGCATTGACACCCCCCCCCCCCCCATTCCTTTCAGTCACACACGGTCGTCTCTCTTTGCCTCGCGGCCCCCGTCCTGCATTCAATCTACTGTACATTCTCCACAACACGTCCCTTCCCCCATGTGCCAATACCCTCTGTTCCATTACAGTCTCTTTATCCCCTCCCCCCTTCTCTTCTTTCCTGTTTTCTGTCGCACGCTGTCCCCCCTCCTCGCCTCGCTTCTGTCTTTGTCAACACCTCCTCCCCCCCTCCCCCACCCGTCCCCCTGCGCGCACGCACACACACACACACACACACACACACACCACCTCCAGCAGATGGATATTACACAATGCCCACCTCAAAGGAGATGTGATATTTCATTTCACCTTCGGCCTACATAGACCTCTGACAATGATGGGGGTCCTAAGAAAGCACGACTCTGGCCGCATCTATCTTTATGAACGTTCACTCCACACCGTATATAACGTCTGTGCTCGCCCACTGGGCTATAATTTAACCTCCGCACGCCGAGAGCGGGACACAGTGGTCTGCTTCCGTGCATTGGTGATTCAATTATTCAGCGAGGGAGAGACAATGATAAAGATCTACGTGCGTGTTTGTCTGGGCATACGCCGGTAATGGGCTTTCATTAACCACCACGTATGGCGATGCTATATTCACAGTTCAGTCTGGTTAGATATTATTTCCCTGTGTGCATGAGTGGTGTTAGGTCAAGGCGCGAATCCATAAGACTGCCTGATCAGATTGATGAGGGTATGTGTGCATCAATGAAATGGTAACACAGCTATGGTCTTCAAAATGGTTTGGACCCCTTGGCTGATAGAAACAGAGCACATGGCATAACATATTTAGTTGTCAGGCAAACAATAATGTTCAGGGCGGCCTAATAATGCCATGTATAAAAGTAGACCACTAACTAAGCCCTTAAAATAATTGACAGAATTCTATATTTATAGCACAGGTTGTATTTACTGTATGTATATTTTCTGACATTTTAAGTTTTGGAAGAAAATTCGATCAAATAATTTGGAGGACCCCCTGCAGTACCTCTGATGTCCCCCAAGGGGTCCCAGACCCCCTGTTGAAAACCTCTGTGCTTACATTTAAATACTCTTGAGTCAAAGGTGAGACAGAAGGCAACCGTAATGAGGAGAGAGACGTTCTTATGGCAGGAAGGGCTCTTGTGTAGTAAAACAAATATTAACATGGCTGATAAACAATTATGTCTATTGCAGGCCAACTCAATCAATTGATTCTAATGTTTTATCATATATATCATATTGTTTATATTGTATACACACACAATCTCATATACAGTATCTTTAGTCTCTCCCACTCTGTATTTATTTTATATTCCCTTCCCCCATTCCACCAGGGTATAGCCTAACTTGCTGGATTTTTGCACACGCACTAACACACACACGCACGCACGCAGGCACACAGAGCGGCATATGTAGAGCAAGGCATTTCCTGTCGAGCACATTGCGTAATCTGTTATTCATTTCCTTTCTCTTGTTAAATTAGTCTTCTGCGACAAAGACCAGTCAAATATGCTGTGGGCGCCGGCTATTTGATTTTTGTCAAGGTTACACGCAATTGATTAGCCTACAGTCGTTTGCATTAATAATGCTGGCCTGTGGGGAACGTTTTCAATGTCCCGTCTTTCTGTATAACAAAATGGAGTGCGCAATGGCTCATACATATAGCCAGCTCTTCCACGATAGGCTATATCAACAGTAAGCAAATACTATAATCATTAATCTCGGTGCATAATACAATAGGAGCATATCTGTCGTAAAGTGTGCTGTGTTCCACCACTTCTTATTTAATTAAGAGGAAATATTTCGTGGTTCCTTAACAATGCGAGAGCTCCATGTACGTGAAAATGTCGTCTGCTAAACAACAAGTATTGTCCATTACTCTACACCGTGACGGAAAATGGAACGATCCACTAATACGCACGAAGGGAGAGATTATTGACTATTTAAGAGCTATGCAGCGACCGGGACGGATTATGTCTGCGGAAACGAAGACTGCAAGGTCCCACCCATCCCCCACACCACAATACTCACTCATTTCTGCCTGGCCAGTCACTCCCCTGTACTAGATGAATTCCTCCCCGCTCCCCACGCCCCCTCCGCTCTGCTCAGTCATTCAGACCTGAGAGAGTCAATAACACGCTGACATCATCATTGGTTTTGTAGGATACTGTACTGCCTTTATCCTACCGACCATATCATAAACGGGGAGGGGTTTCTTGCCCTTTGATAACGCCTATGAAC
Organism: Typhlichthys eigenmanni; assembly: GCA_027564635.1. NCBI lineage: Eukaryota > Metazoa > Chordata > Actinopteri > Percopsiformes > Amblyopsidae > Typhlichthys > Typhlichthys eigenmanni. The sequence goes on from JAODUK010085994.1 coordinate 18,699, forward strand.
GTTGAGTGTAGTGTAGCGCTGGAATAAATACATTTACAAAAGGAGGCGATTGTATCTACAATTGGCGGTGGGGGAGGGGAAATGGCCTCTCTGGCCTGGCCTGCGCTACTGGTGACATTGACAAAGATGAATCGCAACCGCACAGAAACATACTCTGACAGGGTTAGCAGATGAATGCGCATATTATTTGTATGCCATTATACGTCAACACTGTATTTTTTCATTTTACAATGCAAATGGTTCGTTCCCGTGCTAGTTCAGTCTAGAACGACAAATGCATGAACTCTATCGATTACACATGCCTGCACATATGCGCACAGAGAGAGAGAGAGAGAGAGAGAGAGAGAGAGAGAGAGAGCAAACGTACACAAAGCATTCCAATCCATTCTTCACAGTAGGGTTCTGCATTCCAGCCTGGTGCTTGTTGCCTTAAAGTCCCACTGCTCTGAGGAATCCACCCCAACCCAGCTCTGTGTGTGTGTGTGTGTGTGTGTGTCTGTGTACTTGTACAGCTTTAGACACCCAGTCAGGGAGGCCAATTGAAAGGCTCCATGTGTCAGACTAGCTGCCCTCAGCATCTAATCCCCAACTCAGCTGGGAGAACACTTTATGCCCCTTCACGCTGCACCTGAACCGCCTTTGTTTTATCCACAGCAAACACGGTTACTAATCCTGCTCCTCCCACCTGTCTGCTTGTCGTCTTGTCCGGGAAATTCCTAATTCTTGTGTCTTGTCCGGCTACAAGTGAAATGCGAATGATAGTTGAGTACAGATCTTAATATTACTTGTTGTGCTTTGATGGTAAATGTTGTCATAGCGTGGAAGAGTGTGTTACCTGTATGTTTGTGTGTGTGTGCGTGTGTGCATGCATGCATGTACAGTATGTGTGTGTTTGTAGGGTTGGGTATAGGTTACATATGAAATATAATCCAGTATGGTTACCAGATTGAAATTGTAATCAGAATTGTATTTTTTTGATTACTTAAATGTAGTAACATAATCTGATTACATTCCATTCCATAATCTGATTACATTCTATTACTTTTAGATTACGTCACAACATCCAAAGCAATTTACTGCGTTGGCGTGCCAACTCTTTCTTTTTGTGACCGTTTATTTTGCTCAGTCAATCAGATCAGTAGGACTTCATTTCAAATATTGATTGACATTAATAAAAAGGTTAATAAGAGAACAGCAGATTGCTTTATGCATTTATCTTCTGCAAAGTTCTTTGTAAATTGTACATTTGAAAGTAGCCCTAGAAGTAATCATCTAATTAAAAAAATATATGCTTGTAATCTGATTGCAATATTTTAGCTGGTAACTAATGGATTACGGTTACTGTTTTTTGTAATCACATTTAGCAGTTACTTCCCAACCTGTGTGTGTGTGTGTGTGTGTGTGTGTGTGTGTGTGTGTGTGTGTGTGTCCATTATATGTCTTGAGGAAAGCACTGAGCTCCAGTTGCGGATCTATGGGTTTTCTGAGAGCAGGAAATGTGCTGTGAAGCCAAGCATTTTTACGATGGATTAGGAATCTAGGACGGTTAAATGCAATAGGTGATGGTAGGCAAACCAAATTTAGCATTAATACTATGTATAATAATTTACACTAGCTGGTGACTCAAAGCATAGGACTAGCACCTGCACACATGCGTGACTTAACAATCCGGCAGTGGCAGAACACCAGGGCTCTTTCTAAATACTGCAGTCCACCAACGGTTGCTCAGTAACAGGTGTGTCACAGGCTACACAACATACTTCACGGGGAAGGGATCGTGGCAGCGACACGGACATACTTTCCTTTACAATGACATACTGTACATTATGTATGTGCTTTTGAATCCAACTGATTCACTGATACCAATATTTATGTAACACAAATTATGACATTAATAAATAGGTGTGGGTGGTTGAGATCATTCCTCTCAGCCTCTCATTATTATGGTCACACTCTCAAACACACACACACATTATCAATTCCAATTTTCTGAGAGAGCAACATACACTACCTGCATTCATGTAAGACCCAAACCCAGACATTCTACCTGGGCGGTAAAAGGCTAGTCTGTCAGAAAATTCCCCTACCAAGCTACATATCGACATTGTTGTGAGTTATATTATGACATAAATGGCAGTTAGCTAATGCTGCACCGAGATATCTCAGCCTGCTCATGGGAAACAGAATGAAAGCTAACCTAGGCTATCTGAAATCTGTCCATTTACTGATACACCCATTTACAATACTGACATATACTCACTAGACAGATAAGCACACACTCGCATACATAAACAGACTGTACACACACATACATACAGTATACACACATGCAATTATGATTATTATACTATTAGACTATACAACTATTGTAAAAACACATTATAAAATGCAGGTAAAGCTATAAAATAGTAATTTTGGAGAATTGCATCTAATTCTTTTCCCAAGGTCTACAGGTCACCATAGCAGACTGCTCTGTGACTGGCCAGTCATGGCTGAAGGGAGGGTCAGGAATATATCCCATGGGGCCACAGGGGGAGAGGGGAAGACTGTGTTGTGAAAGGCAGGGAGGTCAAATGTCATAGAAGGAACATCCTCCAGTCCATACTAAATCTCACAAATGCAGCTGATACTGATACAGCGCGCGTGTGTGCGCACACACACACACAAGCTAGCTTGAAACCTGCACACACACTCACAGAGTCAGTTAGAAAGACAGCCAGCAATACTGTGCATAGTAAATATCTGTGTATCTCATCCATAAGCCCCCACACACACACATTGCTTTCTTACTGTAATTCCCGTTCCTTGGTTCGCTATGACAACCGAGATGAAAACGCGCGAGTGCATCTGTGTTTGTGTGCGTAGTAGGACACATGCCGGTAATTACACGGTCGAGTTCGACCAGCGGCTGTTTGCGTCCCTGCGAGAGTACCTTACAGTCCAGATGAAATATAGCTGAACTGAACGCTGCTGTGTGTGTGCGTGTGTACTAGACATCGTGGGGAAACACAACATGAAGAGAAACTGGCCCACAGCGTGTGATGTAATAAGACAGTTGGGCAAGTATGCTACATTGATGGGTGACTGGTTCGCCCATATTTGATGCATGAGTGTACAATTGAACGTGTCTCATAATTGCCATTAGGAAGAACGAGGCCACCCAAGTGTTTAGGAAGCCCCTTTCATTGTTTGTGAGTGGAAACCTAAGTCATAACTGTTGATAAACCAACAGTATTAAGCACTTTGAATGTAATGGGTTATTAGCCTTAGTAGCGAGCTAAGTAGTAAGCTATGTTAGCTATACTGTAAGATGAACAATTGCAAACATTTTCAGTTTTATCCATTTGCTTTGTTGTTGCTGGGAATGTTTGTGAATGAACACAAATGGTCTGAGGAGGCAGGTATTGGGCGAACACATAGGACACTAAACGATTTACAATTACAACTAACAATATTGTTTTACTCAAAACGTTCATATTTAAAAGTTCAAGGAAAAAGCCTGTGCCACAAACATACAGTATGCCTCAATTTGCCGAATTTGAATGCACCTCTGGTTAGCTTTGCCCCATTCGACAAGAAAGTGTAAAAAAGTTGAATTTAAACTGAAATTAAAAATAGAATTTCAAGTTTCTATATTACAGATTCAATTTAATCAAATCAGCAATAGTCAACCTTATTTTAAACAACCACACAAACACACACATACAGTGCGCCAGGGCAGTGATAGACCAGATGGCATGCTTGCTAATGGTAGTGTCCTAAACAGACAGTGGAACACTCACTGCAATAATAAAATTATGAAATATACATGTGGGAAGTTATGTAAACCAAAGTATTTTTAAAGCATTTCAAACTTGGGTCAAGTTTCCTCTTCATTTCCTCCAATTTAGCATAGTTTGTTAATGATTAAGAAGAGATCATTACATTAAAATATAATTAGTTTGCTCCTTAATCATCTGTTGCAGTTTATTTAATTCTACGCCAATACAAGTCAGAGCAAATTAAAATAAGCTTAATATGTTTGAAAGCTATGCAGCAAACTGTGCATGAGAGAGCAAGAGAGAGAGAGAGAGAGAGAGAGCAAGAGAGAGAGAGAGATGTCTATAAATGCCCACAGGCGAGGGAAATGCTAGTACGCAATGTAAATCATGGAGGGAGAATGGTTGGCAGAACCTGAGCCCTCAAAACCTTTCCAGGAAAAAATAACTCCCAGTTTTCCAAGGCCCACATTCTTCTGTCACAGATGGCTCCCCTCAGCAAGTACCGCATACTGGAATCGGATTGGAGGATATTTAAAGCACACTCGCGCTTTAAAAATATGCATGGGGACGGGGACCATGTGTTGTGTACTTTTGCTTGTTATGATTTGCGGTCTTTGTTGTTTTGCTTTGTTACCTCCTGCAAACATTAGCCTATAACATTTAAAGGTATACTCCAAAATGTTTTGTAAATCCCTCTGCCCTCAGAACCTAAACATTTTCACCACATTTCACTGTTCGAGAAGGTGTGTGTGGGGGTTTGGTGGGTTTTGTCGGCGACAGTGATGCGGTGAGTATAGCGGGGCGACGGGTGATTGAGAAGTTTGAATCCCGCTAATTTCTCCTCACCGAGTGTCGAGGCGTCCTTGAGAAACACAACCTAAGCCTAACTGCTCCCGGTGGTCAGGGGTCTCCTTGCACGGCTGACACTACCTTGACACTAGCTTGAAGTTAGCAAGCGTTCTTCAGAATGAATAATCATGCCTGTAACGATGGTGACATTTAGGCAGAGCAAAGAGGGGCTAATAGGCATCTTGCTCACAGATCCTTACTCTGGGGCGTGAACCCTTGACACTTCCTGCTGGGAGTCCAATGCTGTGTTTGAGCATATCTCGGAACTCGGAAGTTTCGACTTCCGATAAAATGCCCCCCTCATCTCAGAATTCCAAGTCGGAACCTTGGGCAAGGTTTCTCAACACAAAGTTCTGACTTGATGTCATAGCAACATGGCTGCCTACACCGTCTAATGAATGAATATTACAAGTTTTAATATTTGTTATTCGTAAAACACGTTGAAATGCAATGTTACATTAAGTTACATTACTGTAATTAATATGCATATACAATTGGATATGTAAAATCTAACTTTAAAATGTGTTATTGTTATGTAGTTATTAGCAGTTTTAATGGCTACAGTAAACTAGGCTAAAAATAACGCAGGAATGTCAGTAGTTCACGATCCTGGTATGCAACAAGTGAGGCTCAATGGTCGGGCGACCATGTTTTCCGCCTTCCGACCTCACACAAGCACGAACACATAAAAGCCACAAGTGACGCTTTTAACAGTTCCGACTTACTACCTCCGACTAATGTTGAATGCAATTATTGATCAACATTGCCAAAAAATTAATTCTCTGAGCAATTTGAATATGCGAGTATGGACTGTATGTATGCAATGTAAGTGTTTGGCCTTTATAGGTCTAGACTGGCAAACTGTTTATTGCCCTTTGAGACAACTAATCATCCTAATCTTCTTGTTGTCCTTGGAGATCTGCTCAATTCTCAGGTTCTGAGAACACTGCCATGGTTGCACGTATATGGTTTCAATAGCATACCATGCCTTTTCGGTCATCGGCAAACATGCGGAAAATATTTTGGAAAGGTGTGTATTTCTTCCTTTCCATCTTCTACATCTCTCTCTCTCTCTTTCTCTCTCTCTCTCTCACACACACATCTGGCAGAGTGGAGCTTAATTCTGGGGAGCTGTAGTGATCAAAGTCTTGCACGTACTTGAGCACACATGCTCACACCCATACGTTCACACCCATTGTGGCCAAGTTTCATTATATCTATGTTTCTATTAAATATGTTATCCAAGTACACAATAAAATCAAAATGTATTTAACTTTTGTCTTCTCCTGTTCCACAATATTTTCATGTGGTCCCATTCTGTTATGTCATGATACGTTATGTCAAAGCTAATCTATCTTAAACCACAACCGAGAGAGTTAGATATTCCTTTACATAACAACTCATACTTTAGAATAGGTTGTGAAGATTAAGTGGCTTAGATTTGTCACCAAAGTAAATTGTTAAATATATCCAAGGGTTTCCATTTGGCATTTTTAGTGTGATTGCCTCTGTTGCTTGGTGACCAACATTAGCTGCAAATCAATTCTTTTTAAGCAGCTATAGCAGGATAGAAAAATCTCCCTTTTGTCTTCCAGATACCCTGTCTTCTGTTACCATTGCAGCAACTCCAAAACACCTAACTTTGGCATCACGCCCATACTGTTAGCATGCTAGGTGATATTGATCACTGGAGGTCCAAAAAGATAGTTTACACAAGATTAGAATGGTCTTACTAAACCAGACTGAGCCAATGACAATGAAATATATTCTGACCTGAATGGGAACCGTACGAACCCAAATGGTTTCTGTCGGGATCAGATATAAATGTCAAAACATACAGTATCACTAAAAAGTGTTCATTTCTACTTTGGACTTGACTGTAGAAAATGCAAAATTTTTATAGTGTGGGCCGACTACTTCTTGTCTGCTGGGAAAGCACAACGTATCAGCGTTGGCCAACCATACTGTTGTTATGGCAGCGCGGTCAAAATACATCAGAGCAATTAAACGGTGCCGTCAGCCCAGAACACCACTGAGGCTGATGCTCATTGTAGGGAAACAGCATTATTGATGATGGAGTGGGAACCAAAGCGGCAACATCCGGTGCTGAGAAATGAATACAACGCAGAAGTGTCACAACCTGCAGTTTATAGAATGGCCACTTGAGGCTGGTTGCAAAAATGAGTCAATTCCAATGGACTCAAGTGTTAAAATGTCCGACGACAGCAAAACAAAACAACAATTATAATAATGTTTACAGCCTGGTTCTATGTAGACTGTGTCGGCGTTCATGACAACTGTATGAGGGGTGACGGTTTTTGGAACTGCAAAGATGGCGACGGCCAGAGCCAGCACAGCGTGGTTTTCAAATCCGTTCTTGAGAAACGCTATGGATGACATCACGGAGGGTTTGTCTACTTATATAATCTTTGGTAAGAACCTAAGTCTGACTTATACAGTAAATATTCATACTCCAGCACCGCAATACTGTATATGTGTTCAGGTTGCTACTTTATGTTTCAATAGCGACCTCAACGCATACATACAGTATTGTAATGCCAAAATAAAATATAATCCAGTTTATTTGAACTTGAGCAGTTAGCGTGAACTTGAAGGTTTCTCAGGAATGCAGTTATGCAACTTATCGTGACTGCAGGCTGGCTTTTGAAGTTACCTGTGCACTTGTTTACTCCTTGGTATTATTATCCAGTGGAGGACTTGGTGTTGCACTGAAGAACTGCAGACAGAGACTGCAGCACTGAACGCCACTATGCTACATCACCAAGATGAGAACATTCAGAGATTACAGCTGACAGCGAGAAATACCTTCTTATTTTTCTTTCCTTCTTAGTGAGCCAGTTGCTCTAGTCCCCAAGGCGTAGCAGGAATTATATAGGGGGAAAAAGTGACAATGGATCAGTAGCCCCCCTTCTCTTTATATATAATTTGTTGTACTTGAATGTTTCCTGCAAGAACTAAATTAATCTTGTCACGGAGCATTAACATTCAATTTTCATTTGCAAACAGATGATCAGTTTATATAACTGCTGAATGACCCATTTACAGGTATTCACGAGAAGCATAGATAATTGGCCTGTTATAAATCTGCTTTAAACATTTCAAACGGCAGGTGTTTTCACACTAGCCCGCTCTGTGCTTATCCAGCCTAGTCAAAGAAGCCGACGAGGCTCTGAGACACATCAATCAGACATTGTCCCATTACATTAATAGAAGTCAATATTAGACAAATAAATAGTTTCAGGACAATGTGGTTTGTTTACTCCGTGTTCCTGAAACCACCGGAGAGTGCAGATGCGCTACACACCGTACCTCGAACATTCGGCTGTGACTCATGCACGTGAATGTGTGCGTACATGACCCATAGAGAGAGTACGTGGGTGGTGCAAAATTGCTTTCATCAGCCACTCTCCACCAGACTTCAGCCACCGAACACATGTAATAGCCTTTTTTATACATTTTGTTTTCTAGATTTCATGGTGTTGTATGAGATGTACTTTCTATTGTAGAAAACAGGTCAGCGGTGATTGCTTTTCCTCCCAGCATTCTTTGGTCGAAATCAAATCCTCTTTCTATAAAGGGTGTGTTATAGGAATACCATCTGTATCAAGCCACTGAAGTGAAACATTTTCAACACAAGCCCAGAACTTGCATCTACCAATAATAGAACATGGGAACTTGAATTGCTCTATGTATGGCTGCTGGGAAAGATCTGCTTGGTGAACAACTATGCTGACAACTCCTCCTTCTGTTTGTCACTTTCCTCTTTAGTCTATGTATTATAATATTGTTGCAGGTTGTGCTTGCTTTAGGTAAAAATGTTTGTCTGAGAAAGGCAGCTGAAATGCAAATACAGCATCATATAACATATCATAAGATAACCGACACATCCCGATCTATGTCAGCGACCAATGTGTTACACATTGGTACCGAATTAAATGGCACTGTACGACTGCAGGGTATTAAAACCCTCCTCTGTGTGTGTGTGTGTGTGTGTGTGTGTGCGTGCGTGCATGTGTGCATCCTGTGTGTGGAACTGATAGGCTGTGTGTGTGTGAGTGTGTGTGTCCGTCCATACATGCGTTTGTCTGCTCTGCTCAAAGCAGCAGGAAGACTGCGGCATGTATTGTCTGGCTGCCTGGATACAGCTAAGCCAATACCAGACATATCTTGCGTTTCCTTGGTAACACTATAGCAACGCTTGCTTTGACAGAGGATCTGATTTGAAAAGGATTAGGGAAGTGTTTTTACATTATCCATTGTTATATTTTAGTATTATTTATTTAATCTGCCCTGGAACTGGCAAAAAGACAGGACCTCTTGTTTCCATTCAGAGATACAAAATGGGGATTTATATTATTTTAAAATATGGTCGTAATGGAAACCATCTCTGGGGGGAAAAAAAAAATCAGGATTGCCACAAAGACAGTTGCTTTCCCAGGCCATGCACAGCAAATACCAGAAGGGATTTGTATGGATGTATGTATATTTAGAGTCAACATTTAAACCAGATGGTGAGGATTTAATGTACATGGCCAAACATTAATTTTCCTTACACTGTAGGGTTTTAACTTGCAGAAGCAGATTTTACACTATCCACCTACAGATATGTTGAGTCTACAAGTGGCCAAGTTTGTTTTTTGAAAACAAAACTAAAATGACTAAAATGTCCAGATAGCTGCCTGAGCTCAGCTTCCCACTCCGTAGTAAAAGATAGTAACACAATGTACCAGCTTTATTCATAATTTCAGAGCCTATGATGCTTCTGTAATAAAGGTATTTTATGCTGACATTTCACAATTATTCTTCCAGCCACTCATGTTACTGCCAAATAATACACAATCATGATTAGGCCACTATTACTGCCAATATTATCGATACCACTACTACAATTAGGCAATGTACATATTAGTGTACCAGACAGTGTCTATCCTTTGAATTACAATGAGTACAAATGCTGTAAAGGTATTGAGTATTCCGGTTTTAAGTACATTGTCAATGAATTGCTATGACCCAATACAAAGATAATGTAGCAGGAAGGATATAATTAGCTCATGTAAATACAAATAGACTGATGATCGCAAATTGTAGATAACGGGAGGAATGGAAGTGTTACGACAAAGAGGTCAGAAGACGAGGCATCCAGGTCGCTCCTGAAGACGCGAGTCTCTTGGTGGGTAGTAGCGTATAAGTGCATATCACAGTGACCCAGAATTACTACTGAAGATGGGTACACTTTCTTTATGTCTAGTCTGTAAACAGAACAACATCTTAATTCACTCAACCCACCCGCACTGACAAGAGCTAATATAATCTCTCACAAGCATCTCCCAGTAGTGTGTGTGTGTGTGTGAGTGCACGCGTCCATGCTTTTGTGTGTCGTCCGCTGTGCAGCAAGCACCTCCCCCACACCTCTCTCGTGTCTCCCCCCCTCCTCCTCTCTCGCTCTGCTGTTCTCATATTTATCTTCCTTCCGCCCTTGGGAAAGATGGCGGTTGGGTGGATGGGAGCGCAGATTATAGCCCAGCTCTGCTCTCTGCAGCACCTCACTGTGACAGCCAAGCCCTTTCACCTATATTCACTGGCCTGCATTCACACGCACACACACACACACACACACACGCACGCACACACACACACTCGCTCGCACACACACACACCTGCCTGATCTTGTCCCACAGAATGCAGCGGTGCCATCTGACGTGACGTCCTACTGTATAAGAACACTGTTCACTCTCTCCTTCCCTGGGTGGGGGTCGGAGACATGGAGAGGAACACTGAGTAGAGTTACTGTACCTGCCTAAACACCCACAGTCCTTTGCTCTGCTTATGACATCATTCATTGTCAGTGGCCTTTTGAACTCAGCTTGCATATGTTTTACATTTACATTGTTTTACTATATGCTAATTGTGCGTTACGTTGGGTGTAAAGAATGAATAAAACAATAATTTACTAACATTTTAAGGATACATTTACTTTTGAAATACCCCCTCCCCTACTAAATATATTTAACAAAATATTATTTAATATAGAATAGATTTTCCAGGTATAAAATACTCTCGGCGGATCTATAAGATTGTGGCAGTATGGCTACTGCTGTAAACGGAAAACCATATCAAAGCCATATTGGCAACATACTGTAAGGCCGTTTAGCTAGCATGTTGTTGTTTGAATATTGTTAACTAGCTAAGCAAAAAACGTCAGAGGTTTGTTGTAGGTCTGCTTACGCACCTTGTTAGCATTTAAAAACAAAGACTGGACCATGCTCCACATTAACACGGTGCTGAAATTCTGTCACTAGCATGAACACCCACACAGCATCTAACTGCTCTATTGTGGAGGACTATGTGTTGATACCATACAATGTGACATTACGCAATACGACGTGCTATGACAATACAATACACAATACACTTTATTGTTAAGGAGATTTGTTTCATGTTCCCAATTCTGATTAGCCTGGCTCTGCCCATTTATTGCACCGTTTTCATATTATATGGTATTATAAAGTTAGCTCAGCCATTTTGAAGGGCTTACTGATCAGCGACCAGTGACACAGTGATACAGTTGTAGCAATGCTGATTATCTAATGGCTGCTCCAATACTTTCCAAATGAACCCACGGTGTATTAGCATGCAACGATTGGAAATAACAATGGAACATGTCCGGACCCTATTCACAAAGTGAATGTTTGGGTCTGGAAACACCAATCTTACTCATGGAGTATCTCCCAGATAAAAGCGTCACTGAAATACTGTTTAGTAGACACACCAAATATTTTCAGGAAGAGGAGCTAGAGTAATGAAGAAGAATGTCTGTTCAGATGTACTGGCAGGCGCTGATTACGTAACTGGGAACAGGCACAGTTTTTGCCATAGGGGAGGGTTATATCGCTCACTGGGGAGAAAGATGTTTTCACCGGCCAACACGGCCACGCTATAAAAAGAGAAAGCTGTGTGCTGTGTGTGCTAATGCTGGCGTGGGTGTGTCTATGCATGTACAGTAAGGGAGAGAAAGATGCTTTGCATGTGTGAGTTTACGTGCATCATTGTGCAACCTTAGATTTGAAGCAGTATTTCTGTTAATCTAGTTTCTGTGTCATTAATTTTTATTTGCACAGTTGTGTTTCTTACTGTGTTTATTTTGTTAAGCTTAACAAAATGAATGGGAAGTTGTTAGTTGTTATAGTACATTGGTGATATAATACTACATTAGATATTGCATTAAAATCATTCCAGGTTCTTGTTCCATTTCAAACCAACACCAAACATGAAAGCTTGTATTTCTATAAAAACAAAATCTTGATTCATCCAGAGCAGGGGTGGGCAATTATTTTCACTTGGGGGCCACATTGAAAATGTCAGAGAACTTCGCAGGCCACAATACTTTGTTAACAAATATGCTAAATCTTTTAAAAATACAACACAATATAGCTAACTTTGTTAACTTTTTTTATAAATGTATGCATATATAGGCTATACCTATGCAACACAATTTTCATAATAAAACAGTTCACTTCAATTATGTATTTTTTTTACGCAGCAGTAAATAAAGTAACATTCTGCAGAGCTCGTCGAGTAATTTTATGTTGTATTATTATTCTTAAATGTTTGATGTACCGGACGGGCCGGGTAGAATGTCTCAAAGGGCCGCATCCGGCCCCCGGGCCTGACTTTGCCCAGGCCTGATCCAGAGGATTGTCTTGTCAATGGAATAACCCCATGTTCCCAATGGTTCCCAAAACACAATGGTTAAAAAGACCACCCGTGTGTCCAGTCTTTTTACGACTGCAAGAGACCTATCCTGTAATCAACTACATTGAGACACAAGTGACAGTGCGTGTTTCAGAAGTCAAATTTCTTCACATTGAACCGAACATAGGACTCATTTTGTCTGGTGTTTTGGTTTTTACGTGAGGCCTGCTATGGGATCCTAATATGTAATTTTTCAAGCAAGCCTAAACCAGTTCCTAATTATGCTCAACAGCACCACATTGTCATTAAGTAGGTCACACAGGTTGACTATAAACTGATTTATTGAAATAAGGCAATTTTAAAAGCAATGCACAAAGCTGGCAATTCACAAACAACAAACCACAACACCCATACACACACACACACACACACACACACACACACAGTGTTTGCATTTGACATGGCACGGCTGTAGCCGTAATCGGGAGAGAGAAAAATCTACAATTAGTGGCAGGAAGGTGCAGTGTTGGCGGAGAGAGTGTGGGAGGGGGGCGATGTGAGAAAGATGAATCAGGGCTCTTTGTGCTTGGTTAGGCCAGATAATGAATTGCTGACTGGAGCGAAGGAGAAAAAGAGCAGGCGTGAAATAAGAGGGAAAGGAGGAAGTCTTGGCAGAGCCAGGTCATCTCAGGCCACCTGGTCTCACAGGGGTAGGCAGTGCCAAGCACACACACACAAACAACACACCAACAATACGCACACAAACAACACACACACAAATCAAAACGGTAAATAAACAAACACAAGGATTAAATAATCTGAAGATATCCATTGGAGTGGAATATAATGTACGTTGGCTCACATATATGCCATGTTGGTATGTGTCATACCAACATGGCTAAACTTGCCTGCACCAGCTAAATGTAACAGTATTCCTAATTTAAAGGCATAAAGGTCCCAAGGTAGAGTTATCTTACTAGCTATAGCCTATATAGCTATTGCCCAAACTTGCTAATTGCATTGCAACTTTGGGCTAGCTTTTCAAGTCAAGGCTAAGTCCTGGGACAACAAGGCATATACACTATTGTTCCCAATATAGTTATGTAGACATATAGTTTCATTAATAAAAAATACATTACTATTTTATATTTATTGACTCACTGGTGAGAAGGGGCTCACTAATGTGTCCTATTGTGAAATCAGTGTTAAACCCTGTCTGTTTTTGCTGCACCTCTGAGAGAAAGAGCGATAGAGAGAGATAGAGAGAGAGAGAGAGTTTTGTAGTTGAGTAATTGTGCGTGAGTTATGGTTGGAATGCTTTTGTGTGTGCGTATGAATCCATGTAAGTGTACTCAGATGTTTTATACTACTAGCATGTGTGTGTGTGTGTGTGTGTGTGTTTAATGGGAATACGTGGAATGATGTAGTGGAATACAGAGTAATAAAGAGAGAGAGAAAGCAATGGGGTGGGAGGGAGGACAAGAGAAAAGGGAACAGGGAAGATACTGTAAGGAGTAAAAGTAGCAGTGGTAAGCAAGGTAGTGGAATGAATAGAAATATGGTGGATGGTTTAAGATACATGGATGGATTAGTGGGTGGATTGATGGATGGATTGGTGGAAGGATTGGTGAGTGGATGGATGGATGGATGGATGGGTAGATTGGTGGAAGGATTGGTGAGTGGGTGGATGGATGGATGGATGGATGGATGGATGGGTAGATTGGTGGAAGGATTGGTGAGTGGATGGATGGGTGGATGGATGGATGGATCGAAGGATTGGTGAGTGGATGAATGGGTGGATGGATGGATGGAGGGATTGGTGGAAGGATTGGTGAGTGGATGGATGGATGGATGGGTAGATTGGTGGAAGGATTGGTGAGTGGATTGATGGGTGGATGGATGTATGGATGGTAGATTGGTGAGTGGCTGTATATCATGTATGTATGGATGGATGGATGGATGGATGGATTGGTGGAAGGATTGGTGAGTGGATGGATGGATGAATGGGTAGATTGGTGGAAGGATTGGTGAGTGGATGGATGGGTGGATGGATGGATGGGTAGATTGGTGGAAGGATTGGTGAGTGGATGGATGGGTGGCTCTGTGAATGGCTGGGTATGTGAATATATGGATGTATGGGTGGGTGAATGGGTGGATGGCTGGGTGGATGGATGTATGGATGGATATTAGATTGGTGAGTGGCTGTATATGATGTATGGATGTATATATGAATGTATGGATGGGTATTGGTGAGTGGCTGTATGATCTATGGATGGTAGATTGGTGAGTGGCTGTATATGATGTATGGATGTATATATGAATGTATGGATGAGTATTGGTGAGTGGCTCTATGATCTATGAATGGTAGATTGGTGAGTGGCTGTATGATGTATGGATGTATATATGAATGTATGGATGGGTATTGGTGAGTAACTATGATCTATGGATGGGTGAAATGGTGAATGGCTGTATGATTTATGGATAGGGGAGGGGGAAGCCAGACGGGAAGCCAGCCAGACAGTGAGCTCTGGGTCAGGTTTAATGGCTTAGACGTCCCCCTGGACCACACACCCTTCCTCTGCCTCCACATCATTTGTCATTCAAATCACATGACCACAGTAGCCCTGGCATCAGCGCTATACTGTGAAAGTCCGCTGCTCTCTAAAGGGCCATAAACATCCACCTCCTATCTTGCGATTAATGATAGTTTTCCTGGCAGGCAATTAGAAAGGTAAATAGAATGTGCTGTATTTTTTCTGAAATCTGTTTTATAATAAATACTTAGCTAAAACAATTATAAATTATAAATAGAATGTAAACATTTTCTTTTTGTTCTTGCTCATAATTTCTCCAAGGCGGCCCCCACTTGGAAAACCACTGCTTTAGATGTCTCCTTGCTACAACACACCTGATTCAAATGAATGGGTTGTTAGAAGCCTGATAACGACACATTTATTAGAATCAGGTGTGTTGGAGCAGACTTGGAATTAATAAGCCCTGCACATAGATTTGTTAATAGATAGACACAGGGAAAGAAATGGCGGCTCATACATCATCAAAACTATCAAAACAATATCCATCCGCAGCGGCGCTCCACATTGAAGCACATTGTGAAGCAGCAAAGCGTAGTGCATCGGCTTGATTGATGTGAGCGGTATTCGCCACTTTGTTTATGTTCCTATTTACGGAGCCAGTGCTGTGTAGAAGTATCAGATTATTTTTTAAGCATGCACAAAGAACAGTAAACTAGTGAAATGCGAGGAAATATTTGGTGAATGTGACAAAAAGTGTATTATCTTACATTTAGCTTGCAATAGTTGCACCATCGTTAAAATGGCTCTAATGACGCAATTGTAGTACAAACAGAAGAGTACGTCACAACCACAACACTGGAGTTGTGATATTGTGAGAATGATGGGGATGATGGGATTTGTGTAATAATCACTGTATCCTGTATAAATGGACAAACCCACTGCGGCGTCACCCATAGCTTTTCTCAAGAATGGATATGAACTACGCGCTGTGCTGGCGAGTTATTAAAATGTTCACCGCTATAGCTAGTGTCATGAACAAGGACATTAGCTATAGAGACAAACCATTGTTTTAACCAGGTGGTAAACGTTTTTATTTTAGCTGTAAAGTTGGATATGGGGATTGACTTATGCAGCCAGCCTCAAGCGGCCTTTCTTGAACTGCAGGGTTTGGCACGTCCACGTTGTATTCATTTCTTAGCACAGGAGGTTCCCGCTTGCTAATATTACAGGCTTACAAATGAGGCCACTGGGGGAATTAGCTGAGAGCGTGCGGGCTACAAGAGCAGCGGATCAATAGCCACTGATTAATTAAAGTGACCGGGGCCTGAATGACAGAAGAGATGAGCGACAGATGATGAAGAAAGCCCCAGCTACGTGGGCTTTCTATTCTATTCTGAAGGATACATTGGCATCCATCTGGCAGCTATTGCACGTCAGACTGTTTTTTATTCTATAATTATTGTTGTTCCCACCTTAACAAGAGCTCTCATCTTAAGTGTGTATGTGTGTGTGTGTGTGTCAACAAAGGAGGAAGGTAAAGCAGATTATAAACAATATGGGGAGGGGGTCACTTCTTGTCCCTGAAGGCGTCCAGGTTGAAGGTGGTGTCCAAGAAGCGTTTCAGCTCCGTCAGGTGGGTGTTCTTGTTGCCCGTAGCGGGGGCGGCTGCCGGCTCCCTGCCTGCATACCTGTGGAGCATTAGCTTAGTGTTAGCATTAGCTCAGTGTGAGCATTAGCTTAGTGTTAGCATTAGCTCAGTGTGAGCATTAGCTCAGTGAGGTCACAAGGAGTAGACAGACCGTTGCCAAGTAACCCTTCAATGAGCAGCTACGGGTCTAGACCCATCTGTGGTGACCTGCCACCCTGCCTCGTAACAACGCCTGGGAAAAGCACCCGCTGGGTGTGTGTGCGTGCATGCACGTGTGTGCGTGCATGTGTGTGCGCGTTCGTGCACACCAGACGGGCTTGGCTCTCTGGATGGTGGTCCTGATGCGAGGCTTGACGTAGTCATAGTAACCCTGGTTCTTGTGCTCCTCCTGGCACCAGACCACATCAGCGTGGGGGTACTTCTCCACCTCCGCCTTCACCAGGTCGAAGGGGAACGGGGACAGCTGGAAGATGCGCACACACGCACACACCAGTATGAGTCATTTCCATCCCAGTTGGAGCCTTTTTTAACCTTGATTATGTTTTACAGCTCATGAAAACAACACATTCTGTATTTCAGAACATTTGAATATTGTGAAATAGTGCAATATTGTAGCCTTTAAATGGTCTCAGCCCAGTTCAGTAGGCTCCACAATCATGGGGACGTCTGCTGACTTGACAGGTGTGCAGAAGACAGACATTGACACCCTCCACAAGGAGGGAAAGCCTCAAAGATCATTGCTAAAGAAGCTGGCTTTTACTTAACGTTTCACACAATATTATAATTTATTGAGATGCACCTGGACAAGAGTTAAGCAGTGGGATGGTTAAATCTGTTATCTGTCTGAAATGTTATGTATTATTATTTTTATGCCTACTCTTTGTCCATGATTTATTAAAATTATTTTTTTAGAAAATTTCAAACATTGTTCAAATTGCACATAGAGATGTCCTACACAGTCCATGATTTTTTTAAAATAATTTTTAAAATATTTTTTAAAAAAATTTCAAACATTGTTCAAATTGCACATAGAGATGCCCTACACAGTCCATGATTTTTTTTATTAAAAAAAAATTCAATAATTTCAAACATTGTTCAAATTGCACAGAGATTTCCTACACAGTCCATGATTTTTTAAAATAATTTTTAAAATATTTTTTTTAGAAAATTTCAAACATTGTTCAAATTGCACATAGAGATGCACAGTCCATGATTTTAATTTTTTAAAAATATTTTTTTTTAGAAAATTTCAAACATTGTTCAAATTGCACATAGAGATGCACAGTCCATGATTTAAATTTTTTAAAAATATATTTTTTAGAAAATTTCAAACATTGTTTAAATTGCACAGAGATGCACAGTCCATGATTTTTTAATTTTTTTTTTAGAAAATTTCAAACATTGTTCAAATTGCACATATAGATCAACTACACAGTCCATGATTTTTTTTTTAATTAAAAAAATATTTAAAAAATTTCAAACATTGTTCAAATTGCAAATAGAGATGCAGTCCATGATTTTTTTAAATATTTTTTTAATATTTTAGACATTGTTCAAATTGCACATAGAGATGTCCTACACAGTCCATGATTTTCAGAAATATTTTTTAATATATTTTTTAGAAAATTTCAAACATTGTTCAAATTGCACATAGAGATGTCCTACACAGTCCATGATTTTTAGATTTTTTTTAAATATATTTTTTAGAAAATTTCAAACATTGTTCAAATTGCACAGAGATGCACAGTCCATGATTTTTTTTATTTATTTAAAAATTTTTTTTATAGAAAATTTCAAACATTGTTCAAATTGCACATAGATGCACAGTCCATGATTTTTTAAAATATTTTTTTAATATTTTAGAAAATTTCAAACATTGTTCAAATTGCACATAGAGATGTCCTACACAGTCCATGATTTTTAGAAATTTTTTAATATATTTTTTAGAAAAGTTCAAACATTGTTCAAATTGCACAGAGATGCACAGTCCATGATTTTTTTTATTTATTAAAATTTTTTTTTTTTAGAAAATGTCAAACATTGTTCAAATTGCACAGATAGTCAATTTTTTTTTAGAAAATTTCAAACATTGTTCAAATTGCAGAGATGCACAGTCCATGATTTTTTAAAATAATTTTTTTATATTTTTTAAAATAATTTAAAACATTGTTCAAATTGCACATAGAGATGCACAGTCCCTGATTTAAAAAAAATATATATTTTTTTTTA
Organism: Typhlichthys eigenmanni; assembly: GCA_027564635.1. Classification (NCBI taxonomy): domain Eukaryota; kingdom Metazoa; phylum Chordata; class Actinopteri; order Percopsiformes; family Amblyopsidae; genus Typhlichthys; species Typhlichthys eigenmanni. The sequence continues at coordinate 37,433 of JAODUK010085994.1, forward strand.
GAAAATTTCAAACATTGTTCAAATATCACATAGATGCACAGTCCATGATTTTTTGAAAATTTTATTTTATGTATATTTTTTTAGAAAATTTCAAACATTGTTCAAATATCAGAGATGCACAGTCCATGATTTAATTGTTTTTTAAATATTTTTTTTAGAAAATTTCAAACATTGTTCAAATTGCACATAGGGATGTCCTAAACAGTCCATGATTTTTAGATTTTTTTTTAATATATTTTAGAAAATTTCAAACATTGTTCAAATTGCAGAGATGCACAGTCCATTATTTTTTTAAATATTTTTTTTTAATTTCGAACATTGTTCAAATTGCACATAGATGCAGTCCATGATTTTTTTAAATATTTTTTTTTATATATTTTTAGAAAATTTCAAACATTGTTCAAATTGCACATAGATGCAGTCCATGATTTGTTTTTTTAAATTTTTTAGAAAATTTCAAACATTGTTCAAATTTCACAGAGATTAACAGTCCATGATTTTTTAAAATATTTTTTTTAATATTATTTTAGAAAATTTCAAACATTGTTCAAATTGCACATAGATGCAGTCCATTTTTTTTTAGAAAATTTCAAACATTGTT
>JAODUK010085995.1:0-14426 GCA_027564635.1 Typhlichthys eigenmanni
AATAACCTTATACATACATCTGTCAGTAGTAGTAAGCATATAACAGTATAACAAAGGTATATGAACAAACTATGCATTCCTGAAGACTATACAGGTAGCAGTTACAATGCCGATTATTATTTACTGACAACTAATAAATTCAACAATCAGAGATATCACCAATCTACTACGTTACTACTAATGCAGTCCCACAACTCACTTTGGTGTTTACTCACATGTAGATGTACGCACAACAGCACTGTTATGTATCAGAGAAAACAACAACACATCCTCACTGTAGCGAGTCCCAGGATAAAACTACACAGCGCTAGTTGTGGAGAGGCAATACTACACGCTGATTGGTCGTGGTGTGAAGGGGAGGGGGAGGCGATCAGACCACCCTGATCTAGAGCCTTTTTTACACACGTTGAACATTAAACAAGCTGCAGGGTGGATTCTCTTGTTGTCTCGCTCACGTGTTCTCTCACCAATATTTGACACTGATTGATTTTACGTTTCTGATTGCAAAACCCATGTGTAGGTTACTGTCCAATGTATTTCTGTTACCAAATACTCTGCATTTATACCAGCCTAAAGCTCAAAGAATTATAAACATGGTTTATTCAGATTAACTAGGTTGTTGTTTATTTTAAATAATGTTATTTAATTGCTAAAAACGATCACGATGTTTTGCAAGCATCGTGATTAAAAAAATAAATTTTTAAAAAAGGGGTGAAAGGGTCAAAGCAGCGTTCAGACAAAGTTATACATATCTAGTGAAAAACTGCGTAATACGCTGTTTTCCGAGGCTAGCCGAATTGCTGTGATAAGGATGACCTTACTTCTCTCCTTCCCATCTCTCTCTCTCTCAAACAAATGCAGAAGCAAAATCATCTCGATGTCTACATAAATCTGGCAATGCAATCAATGCATTATGCTAACGTTATGCTAACAACAGCAAAAGGAAACAACTTTATAATTTACTTCTCGTGCTCAATCAATTTGCTGTAGCCTACCATGGCATGGTTGTTCGCTAGTTGATGATAATCGCCGTCTGCCCATCTTTGCACAAATTATATGAGCAGATAAATCCTGCAAACCACTTCAGAATAGTCCGATTTCATTAGGTAGGCTATAAACTCGAAGTAGTGAAGGAGTGTGATTTGATTATTCAACTAATAATTATAGTTATTGCATTTTGGCAGACATGTCATACTTAATTTACTATTTCAGCTGTATTTCCTGTGTTCTTTGCAATTCATGACTAAATGTACCATTTGCCACATACAAAAGACAGTGCTTAATTTACATGTATCGCCCATCTTAACCACAAGCATTTGTCCCAGCTACAGACTGGATGACAGGATGTAGCTCCCTGATACCCAGCTGTGTTTGCAGGCCTGCAGCTGAAGTCTGCAATCACACTGGACACAACCAAATTAACATTTACCTATGGGGGTGGCCATGACTGTTTCCCCTTTGTTCTATGCTGTATAAAGTTGCAAACTTGCCTTTGTTACTTCAGAAAATGTGTTGGTGGAACTTCACTTGTGAAACCATACGTTTCTCCCTTGCTGCGCACCATTTTATTTATTAAAGCCTGCTTTCCTGTTTCAATGCTATTCAACAATGACTGGTCTACGTTTTTATGACAGAAAATTATTACTATCAGTAGCTACTGATAGTCGAAGTGAAACCAGTGGCGTAGTGCTCGCGGTGCAGCCGCCACCAAGGCCCGGGATGCTTGGGGGCCCGGTGATCCCAGCTCAGAACTGCATAATGCAGACCACCGCAGCTCTTAATCTCAAGAACAATGTGTCTTTCAATATTTAAAGACCGCCTCATCGCGACCAACTAATATGAAACATGATCATGGTTTTACCAAATTATATTTTATTTTACAAATACTTAATGAGTCTTAAAGATTGTGTAAAGCAGACATACATTTGTGTTTTGAGTTTGTCACACCACAGAAAAAGGTAATATTAAACACCCAGCCAGATTTTAATTATAAAAAAAGTCAGCAAGTATATAAAATTACATTTCAAATGTGTGAAAATATAACCAGCATTATCTGTTCTCAAGCGCTGGGAGTGTGTCAGCAGAAGGCGCTGTAACCACACCCATTGCGTGTGCGGTGTTGTGCCAAAAAGGTATCCTCAGCCGAACACTGACTGGAAAATGTCTACGTGCATTTTCTGAGTTGAGTTTTCACTTTAAATAGATGTATACTGGTAAAAATGATTAGATTGGTTATAATGAAGAGCTATGTGTGCTCTCGTGGGCAGAAATCAGTTTCCAACAGACCACTTTTTAGCAGATCACTTTTTGGCACGACACCTGCGTGAGATGCTGTTCTTGTCAAGTAAATCTAGCCGACAGCTTGTTGGACTGGATTTTTTCATTTGGATATGTGGTTTATATTTTCTTTTGGAAAGAGGATTGGACTACATAAAGACAGTTGGATTATTTGGATGCTGATTTGAACATGTGAATGCCGACTGGATTTGGCAGCCGGGTGATAGCAGGTAGGCTAGGCTACTAAACCAGTAGCTTTCAAATAATGCACATTGACTCTCAACCACATCGTGTGCTTATTACTGCAATGAAGGCAGAGCTATCAGACTGTAGGCTGTTAAAGGACAGCAAGTGATTTAGCTATGGAATTGTAAGCTTTTGAAGGGCAGTCAATTTAGTAGACTAATATCTTGCATTGGAGTAGGATAAATACTGAGCTTATTTTAACTGAGCTGGTTTTATATCCTTGTGGTGTTACGGGGAGGGGTATGCAAATTGAGGGACCATCTAGTGTCCCCTGTTTCTGGCCCTCCCAAAAAAATCAGAAATGCTGAAATACAGTTTAACGGTCTAACTCTACACTACAATACTACATAGTTAACAGTGTTCTCACATGTTTAAAAAAAATAGATTTCTAACATATATAAAGTATTTCCAAGTAAACCTCTGTATTTGCTTTACACAATCTTTCATGATATCTGAGTGTAATTATTACAATATATCAAATTATTTTGATTAAAATTATACTATTCAATAATTTCAATACCTACCACGTTAAGGTAATGAAATGCATTCTGGGATTTATGTATTCAAAGCATTGTTGTTTCTATAGTTACCCGAACTTCAGTTCTGGTAATAGAATGAAGCGCTGACGCTGCTACTAAGCTAAGCCTAGCATAGCAGCTAGATCTTAAGATGTAAACTTGTACAGGTAGGCTGTCCCAATTACATCTTATTACTATATGTAATTTTGCTGTGTAAATTTTTGCCTATAGTTGTTATCTATTAATATAACTAATATTTCTTTGGAATCCATGTTCTAGTATGCATTTGAGCCTTTTCAAAGGGCCCGTACATTTGTTTTGCACCTAGGCCTGTTGTGATTACGCTACACTTGGACGAGTGGAACCATAACGCAGACTCTGTTATTACAGATCAATATGGCTAGACCACACCAGGCCTACGCATAGGAGTTAGGAGGAAGAGTAAGGAAAAATGGTGAGTAGGGTTGAATGGGTTAGTAGTGAAAAGTGAATATAAGTAGCCTGCTGCGTGACCCGCTTATAGTAATATATTAACTACTACTTCAATTTTCATAGATAGTTAATATTTTATTATAGCTCCTTTTTTTTGTTTGAAGTATAATAAAGTTTAATAAATAGGGAAAAATGTATATCGTGTATCTCCCTGATTAAACTCAAGAACGCATTTCACCTGGAAATTATTATTTTGTCCAGGACATTGATGAATATCTCCAGAGAGTAGCAGACTGATGGATAATATGATGCTGCCTGTGTCAGCATGTTTACTTCCAGCTCTGCTCCTCTTTCCAGCTATTCGGGACTGCAGAAATCTGGTGAAAAAAACTTCCTTGCCATTCCCCAAATGTTTGTCTTTGGAATGTATTGCAGACCAACAAGCTGTATCTACAAACTCCAACTGGGGCCACTCTCGACTCCACTATGCAGCGTTAACAGCATTTCAAGTGCAGGCAGGGAGAGACCGACAGTGATTAACACTTGAACCGCTGACAATCTCTATATACCTAAAACCGCCAACGGGTAAAATGTACATGTGCGCCTAGATACTGCGTTTCTAGTTCCAATATGTAGGCATTGTATAATTGTCATCTAAAATTATTTTGTTTAATCGTCTGTTTTGGTGCTGTAGTTTTATAATTATGGTCTAAATTGGTCTTTATGAACACACAAATATAGGCTATTCATGAAAGCAAAGATCCCACTTGTTAGGCATGTTGGCTAACAAGCTAATGCTCCCATCATTTTTTATTTTGACCAATATTATCTAGAAGGTATGAAGGTACAGTGCTAGACCATACCTCATGGTTAGACCAACCAAGGGTGTTTAAATGGGCACAAGTGTATTTGCTATTTAAATAATGGAAAAAATTAAGGGATCTGTCCGACTATGCTCTCAGATCAATTTATTTAGCTGAGATTACAGTCTGGAAACCTTGATCACTATCTTTCACACACAGCCACACTGCTGGCGGCCCAATCAGCATGGGTTGGTGAGATGCCGTTGAAGTAAAGGGTGTTTCTAAATTGTGGTAGAACGATCAAAACAGAACGCAATGCTGATTGGTTCAGCACCGTCCAATAGTTTCCAAATTAACAAGAGGTCCCCGCCCAGTAGGAGGAAACAACTGCAAACACTTTCCTATGGTGTGTGGCCAGACCTATTCACAAAGTGAATATGGTATGGTTACACCAGGCTAGGAATGTCCTGCTAAGCACATGGATGTAAGCAAATCTTTAAATTACACCAATATTGTGCATGAAAACAGTCATGTTCAGTTTACCCTGCCCGGATCAGGGTCACCGGGAACTACCCCTGGAGCCAGACCTGGGCTCTAGGAGAATATCTGGTGGCCGGGTAGCCCATAGACCCCGTCCCGGCCCAGACTAAACAGGCAATGTGGGAACATTTTGTGGACACACCACCTGTGAGATGGACTATAGGGGAGCAGTGTAATACCATCCTGGTAAAGGGAAAAAGAGGAACAGCTATAGGTGTTCGAGCTGCGGTGGCTCAAACTAGCATTTGGTATGTGGAACCTAACCTCTCTGAGGGGTATGGAACCACAGTTGATGCGTGAGGTTGAGAGATACCATCTAGATATTGTTCAGATGCTCACTTCTAACTAAACTCCTTGATAAGGGGTGGTCTCTCACCTATTCTGGCGTTTATGATGGTGGGATGTTATTGGACTTCTGTGTTAATCATGGTTAGTCAACACAAGATGGCTCAATAAGTGTACTTGGTACCAGAGTATTTGTGCCAAAAGTCAATGATGGACTTTGTAGTCATTTTAACTAGTGCTGTGATGATTCCTCAACATAACCGACGTCACCGATTACGTAAATACGTTGATTTGAAAAAAGTACATTTGATTTGGCAATGTGTAACTATAAACTGTATTCTCGGATCTGAATTAACAGTCCTGTTCATGGACTATGAGAGGCATCCATGCGCTGCTTGGTTTTTACCCTGGATGCCCCCTTGCCGTACAATATTGATCTGACAGTTTAAACTTGTAGGCCATATTACTCATGTTGTGTTCTCATAGAGGTCTGATTCTACAGTATAACTGAACTGTCCTAACAGCCTAACACGAGAGTCGTGTGTAGTATGCCTATGTGCTTGGCTGTGTGTTAGTCTACTGACATGTTAGTCAGTTAAAGTTTTTCCCGTTAAAAACACATTTTATTGTAAGGCTGGTGGGAGAAGGAGAATGAGAGATGGAGGAAAGGGAGAGAATAAGAGGGGGGGCATGTTAGATTTAATTTAGAATGCACTAGTTTGTTATTCCTGTTTAAATTACTCAAACTGAACACATTTTACTGTAAGATGATTTTGTTGGACTGCTAAGCTTGAGGTAGCACAATGTTTTACCGTTTTCCTTAAATTTATTTGAATTTCACTTTATTTTGTTGTTTGCTAAATGTAGAATGCGCTTCACTGCATGGGTTCACTGGGATTGGTTCTGGAAAACCATTCAGCGACTCAGGAGGGGAAGGTGGGAAACCAGTCAAGCCGTTCTAAGCAAGGCTGGCGCAATGCTAACGTCAGCTGAGGACACTGCCGAAAGGTGGAAGAAACATTTTGAGGACCTCCTGAATCCAGGAGATGTGCCCTTTATGGAGAAGGCAGGGATGGAGGCGCCTGGGAGGGTCTGAATCTATTTCCTTGGCAGAGGTCATTGTGATTGTTAAACAGCTCTGCAGTGGCAAGGCAAGCATCTCTGGGCAAATATAATTCACACCTAGCAATGGATGAGATTCGCCCCTGCTTAAATCCTTGGATGTAGTGAGACTGTCTTGGTTGGTCTTGCACACATCTCTACAACATTGCATGGACTTTAGGAACAATACCCTTGGAATGGCCGACCCAATCTTTAAGAAAGGTGATCAGAGGGTGTATCAGGGAATCACACATTATGCCAAGGTGCTCGAAAAGCAACACGTCTCACTCCCAACTCATCAAAAACTGCAGCTTGGTCACGGACCTTTCTCGTCACTTTTCGCAGCGTTAGAAAGCCTTTGGCGTCTTAGGATGAAGACTTCGGTCATTGACTGTTACGGCAAGACTACAGAGTTACCAATACCGGTTTATTTACATTACATTTACACACATTATTTTTAGGATTAAACCTAAAACATTTTTTTAAATCCTTTCTACTTTTACTTTATTTTGGAGGGTGTGGGGGAGCATTAACGATAAACCTCCAAACCAGTGATACGTTGCTTTTTCACCTCGGTAAGAAAATATTTTATCACTGCACTACTTTAGCTCAAGATTGAATTGAAAGAAATCAGCCACTGCCATCAGTGAATGTTATCTTATTGACCAATAGGACGTTGGTGTATTTTTTGTATTTATTTCCTTAGCTTCTGCTGCTTATGTTTTTTCCGTGCTTTTCCTAGCATTGTATTGCAAGTCGAGAATAATGGAGGGCAGAAAATACATTGAAACGAGTGTGAAAGGAGACCTTTATGTCAATCAGACATAATCGTTCATTCCGTTGCAATGGATCTTATTTCAAGTGAAACACTGAATTGTCTTTCACAGACAAAAATGGACAGTTTGTAATATGGCTCGGTAACACTCATCCATTCTCATAAGATTGCACACAATTTACATATTTTGATTTCAATTATTAGGGTGATTATGACAATTTCATATAAAGTGGGAATAGCACTCCCATCACACAATACACATTCTCACACGCACATAATTACAAGATGAACATTTAGAAGTCTGACCTGGCTAAAGAGGACGAGTAAAAAAAGGATTGGCAGAAATTGGGTGTGTCTGCTTAGCTGAATAATGGCCATACATCAGTAAAGGAAAATAAAGTACAGGACTAATGTATTTCTATAAAGTTTATATGAAAATACAGTCATCCTGACATGGACTAAGTGCCTAACAATGTTGTCTATATTATAGACACAATTGTGTCTATATTATAGACAATTGTTAGGCACTTAGGCCACATCACCACCTTTATGCCCAAGTGATTGCTATAGGTCTCCATAAACGTTAATTAGACAGCTGTCAAATTGTGGCAAATATAAAAGTGGGTGACACCAACCCAGTTATAGAAATCCCAAGAGACCACTTCTAATCTATACTTTTACTAAGGCTTTATTTATCTGTGACAAGTATATTTTAATTAACAATTATTAATACACATTATAATTTACTGTATGGACTTCATCATTGGTAAATAAATAAATTATATTTGAAATAATGGACAATGTAGCTATACATACTGTACATAAATGATGCTATTTCAAATTATATTAAATTAGTGTTGGTAATTTAATTTAATTTAACTCGAAACATTTGTTTACATATTCACGTGTATGGTACATATATTTTTAATGCGAATCTAAATTCAGTACCCAGTCTCTGCACGCGTTCATTGACATACGAGACAACTTGACTTATGTCTTGTTTTCATGGAAAAGTTGAATGGATAAAGAAATTATATTATTCCAAAACTTAACTGGAATATTTTGGAACAACCTCCCAAACCTATAATTTTAATATACAACAATTCTTATACTTTAAAATAAATGTAAAAGTACCTTATCAATATTAATATAAATCTAGATTATAATTTTCAGGACTGTCAGAACGAGCGTGAGCCTGAAATAGCCATTCCCACACTTGCTGTCTTGTTTGGCCTCGGCTCGAGCCTAGATCTATAACGCGTAAACATTAAATGTTGTTAGCCGTGGCTCTTTTGTCATGACATGCAATAGCAACAGGCTATTTAAGTCCTTGTGCTCCCACGAAGATGATCAAATAGAAATAGTAACCTGCGGCTGGCTAGCAGTTTTATTCACTGTACCTGTGCATGTGGGCTCCCTCAGCCCATTTATTTTAACGTAAACTACTCGACAGCGTCTGATCATGCAAGACAACACTAAATCAAGCCACATCAATATAGGACAGTGGGTGACTATTGTAGATCGTGAATTAGGAGACGGTAGATGCGTTTGTGTTCAAAACCAGCGACAATAGCATCGCCACTATCGCACCTTGACAGAGAGCCACCTGTCCTAGTTCTGCGCTCTCGCCCTGGGTTTTCACCCAAATACCCGTGTAGTCTGCTGTACTTACGTATATTGTTGTGGGAAGAGGTGAGTCCCAGTGGTCGGCGTAGAGACGCAAATAATCAGGATAGTTTGGATTGAAAATAGGCATAACACACCGTAGTACTGGGCGTAGATCGCCATTTTCCATTAAATATTCAAGAACCTGGGCTAAATGAGTGACACCGGAAGCGCAGTTCCTGTCAGCTGAGCCAAGAATATACGCCGAGCTCTAGAAGTATGTATGGCGAACCACCTTGTCAGGACTTGAAGCTGTGTAACGTCAATGTGAATCGTACGGAGAGGATCACCAGCCCAACACGACGGCAGATGCACTGACGCCGCTGGTATGCTGCTGCTGATGGTGTGTCTTATTTGCGCACTGGATCTCCACCCTCCCTCTCCCTACCTCGCTCCTTTCTCTCGCTCGCCACTGTAACAAACGGGACGGCGTGAGCACACAAGACACACTGCTTCCTTCAAATATCCCTGCGCGACAGAGGGGGGCGCGCGTCAAGCTACCTCCTGTACGTTTGAAGTGCCTTGTATCTCTATTATTAGTTCCCACTTCGGGAAAACTCAAATTTTCAGACAGTAGGGTTAGGGTTAGGGTTAGGGTAACCCTAATTAGTTGCTGATTTGGCCACGAATAATTAAGTTTAAATATTAATCAATAATTAAGGGCTGCTCTACAACTAGAGTGTTATATATAACTATTTATAATAACGGTTATAATGTTACCCTGATCGTCATATTTTCCTCCCAGCTCCTTGTTTATGTTTTGGAAGACGACTGTGCATTAAGTTTCTGGGGAGGGTGGAGATGTGGTCTTATGAGGGCTGTTGGGGATATAGTAGGAAAGATGTGAGCCTATAAGCGCTAGATGATGTTTTTGTAAAACTAGTTTAACAATGGCAAGTACAAATTGTCCCTATAATTTTAGTAGGTCATTTGGTTCGTATCTGATTAGGGGTATATGGCAAGGAGTAGGCTATTTATCTAGTTGCATTTTATTTCATGATGTCAGCAGTTATTTAGAGGGAGAGACAAGTGTTTGAGGTGTAGTATTGCTAAAGGGCAGGACATTCATCCTTGTTTCACCCAACTGGGATCAGTTTGTTAGCAGCAAGGCTATACTTCAGTGAAACAGCTTTCTCTCTGGACACAGTTTAAACCTCTGTTCATTTAAATGTTAAAGGGAGTAAGATGTATGGTGGATAGGTTTGACCTAATACAGCATGAAGTTACCCTCAGGAGAACTCAATATATTGCTCTGTGTGTGTGTGTGTGTGTGTGCGTGTGAAGTGTGCGTGTGTACGCTTGCGTGTGGGTTGAGTCCCTTATTTGGATGATGTTTTTTATTTGTTAGTAGCCTACAATTTCAATAATATTCATGATTGTTTTTCTATTGTAATTAGGGGTGTCAGTCATTTACCAACTTTAATCGTAATTAATTCTGATTAACAAATCACATATTTTTACCTGTTCAGAATTTGTGTTGTTATATTTATATAACAAGATATGCCAGTGTAACCGGGTTTAAAATGTTATTATTTTATATATGTTGTTTTGATTGAAATATCACCAAATCCTTTATTCTTTGAGAATTTCTGTTTGTACAGGTATGGTTTAATTGTGGTTTTATTATTTTCGATATCTAAATTTGCATTAATTGTAATTGACAGTTCATTGTAATATGGATGATTTTAGTTTTAAGCAATTGTATGTACCATTAGAGTCTGCTCTAATGCCACTGAGGAGCGGGGATTGACCGCTGTGTATGTGTGGGTGTGCTGCATGTTGGTCTGTTTGTACAGGTGCTGACAAGGCACATAAAGAACCTTCAGTCACAAATGGTGTTCAAGTCTTCTGCAAATGTTTGGGTTTATTTTATTTTTTAAATAAATACAAATGTTCTAATCGACTGACAGCCATAATTATAATGTTATGTTATGTTGGGATTTTTAAAGGTAGTCCCCTATTTTGAATAGTTGCTTTAAATGGACAAAGGAAGTGATTATCTGGAAACCAGTGTATGCCAAGCAGTCTCCCAGTCAGTGTGCAGGTAGGGTGGCATGCAGCCCAAGGTCTCGTTGCCGTGGTGAGAGCACACAGACCATATGCCCCTATGCCCTTGCTCCAGTCAGCTGGCGGGGCACATGCAGGTGCTCTGCCGCAGAGGTAAACAGCGCACGGCAGGGTTTCTGCTGAACACCACTTCTGTCACCGTGGTGACAGGGAGGGAGATGGGACCGCTCTGGTAGAAAGGACACACCACGGGACACAGTGCTCTGTGGGTGGGGTGCTACGCTACCTGATGATAGGAACTGTAGTGGTGTGTCATGCATCAGTCAGCCACAACAGATAGCGGCTGACGGAGTCCACTTGTCCACATGGTGTACAAACATATACAGTACATTAGGCATTATACATACAGTACATAGCTATAAGCACAACTGTGGGGACATGAAAATGAAAAACAAAGGTCTGCTGATTTTCAAAAGCATATGAAAGCTATGAGTATGATTCTATTTTCTGACCAGACAATATCAGCAAGTTTAATTACATACATACATACATATTTTGTTTTGTTTAATTATCTCATTATGATTTTGTGTTATTGTATGTGAGACTACTGTATTTGTGCAGCAAAAATAAGTAATATCTGGTACTTCTTGGGGTCTTGGGTCATAAAGTAAAAAAGTACAAAAAACTCATGAGAGTAACGAAGAAAGGTATTTGTCATTTCCTAAGCAAATCAAGTAATTAATATTGGCATAACACACTCAAATCAGCATATTCCTCATTATGACGTCAACATGAAACAGATACTGCTGTTTGACTGACTCACACTTTGCAGTTCTGCTGACTCACAGCACAATACTTTTTCCTCTGTTTTGTAACATACCATGAGCAGCACTTTATCAATTTCCGCTCCTCTAGGGAATCCAAGATAAAACAAATAAATGTGTCCAGCAGACAGAACGCATCTAAATGAGCACTGCTAAACACTAGACACAGACAGAGCTGTCACGGACAGAAGGGTTATAAAAGTCTACAGTTGGTTATAATAGTAATGGGTAGGCTACATCTATAGAAACATCCAAGGAGACATTGCACACTGCACACTTGATGAATACATTGCCTTCAGGTGCTCTGCAATTGCATGGACCTAAAAAAAAAGATTGACATCCAATTTAACCAATGGTACTTGATGGATGTCTCAACCATACCTGAAATCAGTGGGTTTTGAGCTGGATAAGATACCCCTTTTTGTGATTTGTTTTAATATGATTTCAAATATATATTTTGACTGTTGTTTTTTTGTGGGTTTTCTGGGTCTGGGTCTTCTGGCTAAAATGTGTGCATGGCAATTTGCTTTCATCTGTGCATTTGTGTGTGTGTGTGTGTGGGGTGGGGGGGGTGGGGGGGGGATGAACGTTGCCAGAGGTGATTGTCACCCCAGGGCTGGTATCTCATTGTACACACTGAGGCACTGAGAGAATCCACTCTGTATTAGGTCGATCGATATGGCCAGCTAAGGGATCCTCTCAATGAAAACACACTGATCAATGACCTCAAGCCCCATTGATCCTCCATTGGCTGGGAGAGACTGACACTGTAGATGGGACTCTGTTACGTAGGGCTTTTCTCATTGGCAAAGCCATTTCCCTGAGGAGAAAAACCACCTACAATCTCCTATTGATCAGAGGGTTGGAGAGAACAGAAACAGTATACAGCTACCCTAGACAGAGACCAGGTAAGACAGTAGTGGAATGAATCACCCTGTTTGCCTTGTCCGTGGGCCTGTGTGAAGTCCCCAGTACAAGTGCACCCCACACAGCGAGAAACAGCCCTTATCTTTCCTTCCCTCCTTATCCATCACTCCCTCTCTCCTTAGCGTTGTCCTGCTCTTATATGTCCAAGTGCAAGGTGGTTTTCTGACACAATATCTAGACAGGATAAGCCTTGATAGCATACTGGATGAAGTTTAAAGAGACATTCCTCCAATTCTGTTTGGAACTGCCCTTGTGATGGTAACTAATACTAATATAAACTATATATATATATATATATATATATATATATACAGTACAGTATGTGTGTTATGTTAAATAGGGTTTTAAACAGGTATGTGCAAGTTTGCAGTGTTCAAACTGCCGTTTTACTACATTTTTATGTTCTTTATGTTTATTCATATTGTAGACATGTTTTTACAGTAAAGAACAGGGAAATGGGTTTGGAAAATAACTGAAAAAAGTATAATAGTCAAGATGTTATGTTTTATCTTCTACGTCACATCAGAAATTAGTGGTGAATAACACATACAAACTGTAAATGTAATTTAAAATGGAAAAGGACCACCCATAGATGTGGGAAAACAGAGAGTAACTATATACAGTAAAACATATTCTCGACACTTTCATTCACATTTGAGCCCCTCCCCGTATACTGTTTCTGTCTGACATTCTTCCCCACTCTCTCAATATCTCTCTGCTGACATAGGATCCCAGACAGTGTGTGGTGTGCAGTTGCTGTAGCGCAGAAGCTTGTAGCCAATCCCAGGCACCAAAAACACAACACCACCCCTGTCCGTGAGCCATCTGCTTAGTTGGCATATTGCAGATCTGTCAATGCTAGCCGATTGTAATTCACACCAAACTCATTCATTATGACCACGGCCGTGTTTGCAGAACTTTGGCTGTAATGTTTACAGTCTGTCTCTCTCCATCTGTGTATTTATCTATTAGCTTATCTAGCTAATAGATCAACTTATATTGGTTGCTTGATGTTTCTTTCCTTATTTTAGCAATAATTAGCTTGTTATTCGTTCATTGGTTTAGGATGCAGTTTTTTTGTAACTGTAAAATATAAATGAAATACATCGATGCTGATGGTAATATTGGCAAAATTCCCACTTCTTTAGAATTTGGCATTTTATAGCGTGTTACATGTCCATCTGTCTGTCAATGGAATTATGTAAATATGTGTGGATTGTCAAAAAAATAATGAGTCACTCCCTTAAGAAAGTATTGCAGCACAATTGAGAGCGACGTTCAGCAGGAAGCATGACCTCCAGGTGTCCTACCCCACACATTACATGCATGGTTTTTTCATTCTCAACCATAGGATAGTCTAGTGTCCCACCCTCAAGTCCTCATGCAGCGTTTGGACTCCTGAGCCTGAGCCTCTTTGCTAAGTACTTTGTGGCAATCATTTGTTTGATGATAAAATGGACTGATATGTAATTAACCGATTCAGAATGTGAGTTAATGCAAGCTGCTCAGCACTTACAGCAATGTCAAATTAGCCTGAGAAACAAATATGTAGTGTTTGAATCAAATAACCTGTTCTTCTTACATCCAGAGGGTGCTTTTGCCTGAGTTGAGTTGACCTCTCCTTTCTCGTCACTGTCAACTGAGAAGTCTAAAGGCACTTACCAACATTGCTGTCACATTTAAGTGTCTTAGTTAGCATTTCAACTGGTGGTAAAGGTTTAACGAAGGAATTAATACAATGTCTGGGAAGTGTGCCCCTCAGTCACACTTCACCAGGCACATAAACAAACATTCACTGAGAAAGGTATAAAAGATATTTTGGTGTCAGATGGAGAGGCTGTAGGGGTGATCGGGAACAGGTGTCGGTCATTTGTAATTAAGAGCCTAATAAGTGTGAGCTGGGAGAGGGGAGGGTGTGGTTTTTTTGGGACAGTTTTCGGAAGTTAGGGGGAAAGGGCTAGGCGGTCATAAGTGCGGGGAGGACGCGGCTGGTCACGGAGGAGCGCAGGAGCCAGGTCGAATCTGC
>JAODUK010085996.1:0-14424 GCA_027564635.1 Typhlichthys eigenmanni
CAATCACTACTTTACATTGCAGAAAAGTGTAATTTCTTCATTGTTGTCACATGAAAAGATATGCTCACATATTTGCAGATATGTGAGGGGTGTACTCACTTTTGTGAGATACTGTATGTAGATGGTGGCCTATGGAGGACTCCCTCCCCATCATCATCATCATCTGGCCATGGTCTCCTATGCGTGAACCTTACCATCTCAGATGCAGTCAGACGAAGAGGTGGCTGCCCGTCGAATCCGGACACCCGGCCGCGCCTCTGTGTGTGTCTCTCTGTCTGTGTGTGTGTCATCTTTTAGCCTTTGCCCTGCCCGCTTCACATCTCTCTCTCTGTGTGTATCGATCTCTCTCTCCCTCTCTCTCTCTCCTTGTTTAAACACCGTTATCTCTAGCCTCTGTCCATCAGACTATAATAGTCTCTTCTGTTATTAATTGACAGTCCATTTAATGCCCCAGAGAGGTGTTTCTCTCTCTCTCTCTCTCTCTCTCTCTCTCTCTCTCTTCCCCATTGTGTCAACACTGTTATCTTTCCCAACACAAACTAGCTCATAATGATGTCGGACTCCGTTGTCCCCCACCTGACATAATAGCCTAATGATTTGCTAAGGCAATAAGGTGATAATGGTTCCAATGTGCTCCCTGTCTCTCTCAGGCGACAGTTGGACAGCTTGGTTGCTATGGTGAACATTCGGGGAATGATGACCGCAAGCGCAGCAGACCTGAACCGAGAGTATTTACCTACAGTATGTAAACGACTAAATTTAAAATCGATACAGCACAGTATCGCGATATTTCCCATGGAAACACTGTATCGACACACGGACGAAGTATCGCAATTTCATTATATAAATTGCACATGAGAATTTAACTTTGTGTATACAGTATTTATGACATGTTTATGTCAGTTTTACGTACCAATATTCTACCCATGTTGGAGGGCCTGGTTCGGCCCATCACTCTGAGCTCCAGGGTGTTTTGTATGGGTCCACTGTACTTCCCGAAGGCTCCAGGTAGAGCTGCTGCGATTGAGGCCCAGATAAGATGACCGTAAGCGTCGGCCTCGCCAAATCATTTTCTTCCTCTGACACAATGTACAAGCTTCCGTTCACCTTGAACTTTTCAATCTCATACTTCAATAAAGGTGTGTGGCCCTTTGTGTGGCCGGTGAGGGATGTGTGTTTGTGTGTGGTTCATAAAGCAGCCACATTTAAAAAGTGTTTATACTCAAAATAACTAATCAGAAAAGGGTATCTGCCACAGTAGGGAGAGATGTCAATCAAATAGTGTCTATACACACAGACAAACAATTCACTCAAAAGATCTGTGTTTACTTTTTTGTAATCCATCTGTGCGATGCAAGAAAGAAAGATAAAATAAGATATAAATGGTGTACTGTATGGTGTTGAATGTATTAAAGGACATTTAAATGATACACGCTGCCATCCATTCACTGTATGCCGCCCATCACACACACTCTGAATTCCAATGCAATTCGTTTTCTTCAGATAGTATTTAATTATCTTAGCTTAATGAATGTATACCAGGCTATCAGCTACAACTAACATGGTGCTCTGCCTTTGACAGGTGGATGATTGTAATCCCGTGTCGTGTTCATGTGTCCGCCCCGGCAGTGGAAAGCCAAGGACGTTTTTGAGGGGCGGTTAGTGTAGGCGAATGTCCCGCGGTGTCTAAGTATAGCATGAATGCGACTTAAAGCGGTATCCTCGCTCATCGCCCCAGCGCCCCCTGATCCATCACACTATGCTAGGAATGCATCCTGTACCGTAGCCAAACAGCTTGACGCTAGCTAACATATTGCCACGATCCAAGCCGGTGTTACAGAGTCCCTAATGTCTAAAACAGCCTTCTTGACCTTCCGTAACCAGGTGGCAAAATCTGAAATCTGAACCGTGATGTTCACTCAGTGTCCTTGAATGACACGGTGTCATCAGAATTCAAGTCACTCCCTGCCCCAAGGTTGAAGACCCTTTGCCACTACTCTTGTTGGTGCTGTATGTCTTGAGCAGCTTACGGGTCAACTGTCTCTGCTCCGTGTCTCTGCCTGATCCTCCGATACAACAGCAAATCAGAGCGGTGGCTCCTTAAAGACTGTGTAAAGAATATAGAGATTTGTTTGGAAATACTGTAATATGTTATAAACCCATTCACTTTTATCTATGTAGTATTGAACATGGCATGAGACCGTTAAACTTAATGTCCTAATTTCTGTGTTCAAGATATTTTGGGGCGGGTCAGAAAGGGGCATGCATGTCCCCTACTTAACGTAACCCTCCCTTTAACGCAGCGAAACTATAAAGCAGAAACACAGCTCATAAAATGCACTTTTGCATTTGCCAATCAAATGATAACGTTTTGTCACGACACGGGTAAATGGAGGTTGTGTTGTGTCGGGCGTCATTACACTGCCTTCTGCTGAGAACAGAGAATACTATTATTGTTTCACAATATTGAAATGTCATTTTATATACTTTATTCATTTAAATTTGGTGATTGATATAACCTTTCCTATTTCTGTAGTGACAAAATACAAATATGTCTGTTTTGTCTGTCTGACGTTAAATAACCAGCCACGTACAGTGAAATGGCATGATCTTACATTATAAACACTATAAACTCATAGGTACCAAATGGTTTGATTTGCTAAAAGAGTAAAATCTATCTTGACACATCTAAGCCAACTTATTGCATTCGTTTATATAAAGTTATTTTAAAAAATATATTATAAAGTATATTATTCTATAATCCTTGACTAGCTAACCCTAACCCTATTGAATCATTCTTATTTGATCAGGGGGGCAGAATGGTCTAGTGGTCTGGGTGTTGGTCTCCCAGCCAGAAGGTTTTGGGTTTGAACCCCGGTGTTGACCTACCTGTAAGCATCCTTGAGCAAGATGCCTAACCCCCTAACTGCTCCCTGTGGTTGGTTGCACCTTGCATGGCAGCAATCACCATTGTGGTGTGAATGGGTCAATGTGAGGCAAAATACTCTATAGCACTTTGGATAATTGCAGTTCATTTGCCATATTCGATAAGGATTTAATAACAGTTAGTGTGTTTGTTTTTCTTCTGATACTGTTGGCAGTGGGGTGTCGAGTGATCGATGTGCACCAGTTGGCTTTGTCAGTGCCATCGCTAAGGCAGTGATGGAGTGAGAACCCTGTGATCCATCTGCTGGGCCCAAATACATTGGCAAACAGCCCTCAGAGCGTAGTCTGTACAGAAGCAAATCCTGGTTTACCGCCAAGTGATGAATAATTGATATGCTGATACAACTTTCCCTGCGTAGTGGGGCTATTAGTAAGCAGTTATGGCTGATGTAGAGACAACTGTGTTCGTTTTATTAATAGGGTTTTTTTGTTGGTGGTGGGCTGCCTGAGTGGTTTCCCCATCCTGAGAGATCACGATAGACTGTGCAATGTCATTAAGACAGTGTTCGGCTACTCTGTTGGGTTACCCAGGAATTGTAATAAGTTACTATTTACTTATTACTCCTTTGAAAAGTAATACTATTACTTTACTTATTACTGGGTATTAAAAGTCTTTGCTAAGTTACTCGTTACATTACTATATTACTTTCACAATCACTACCCTGACTTGCCCCTTCTGAACAATGACAACCCATGTAGTCAGCTCATTTTAGAATTGAACCTCTTTACTGGAACAATAATGAACCTTAGGAGTCACAATCAGCCAAAGTGAAAAGCTGCAGCCTCTCAAACCAGAATATTGGACAGGCTGGTTCAATTAGCCTACCCTACGTTTTGCTAGGTCCAGAAATATCCTTCTTGTAATGCAGCATTACTTGGATTAGTACAGTAATTGAAATATTATTACTGTTTTGGAAATGGCAATTATTTACACTAGTTACTGAAAAATGTAATTACAGTAACTAGTTACTAGTAACTACTGTCCAACACTGTGTACCACACAACGTCAAATACAATACCAATATATGCTCTCTCGCATATGACCTTTCAAATATGAACAATTTCATACATGTTTTGCATGAGTTCTGCCTTGTTTTCTCCGGGTCATTGGGTCAAGTGTCTCTCCACATTGCATCGCTTTGCAGTCGCCACTGTCAGACAAATGAGACTTCTCTTTCAAAAAAGCACCCTTACCTTTCACAGTCCAAAAGTTGCAAAAAAGTTTTCTTTCGCTTTTCTGCCATGTGTTTCTCTGTTTCTGTCTCTAGCTCCGCGCTGTAGCTGCGCCCATTTGTTGTTATCTCAGCAAAGAGTGAGATTGGTTTGTTGTCACGCAAACCATATTGAACTTTGAGCGCAGACAAGATCAGAGTTCATACAACATTGTTGTTGTGATGATGTTATATTCAATATTGTCATTTTCAAATCTATATAAGTGTCATTGATGCAGCAACACATTGAAATAACATTTTTAGACAGAGCTCCATGGTGACTAGTTCTATTTTTAGAACATGCCCTGTGGGCGACTCACGTCGTCCCTGTGGGGGACTAGGTGGCCGCGGGCACCGTGTTGGCACCCCTTATGTACAGTTTTGTTTATGGAATCTCAACAGCGGATGTAACCCTAAAACTCAATAGTTTGTTAGTGTTTTGTCAGGAACTATCTCAACAATTGGGAGAGATGGGGACAATGAGGTCCAGCAAATCCACTTTAATACAACAGTAGACATTAACACACACACACTCTCTAGAGCAGGGGTTCTCAAACTTTTCAGCTCGCGACCCCCCCCCAATATAACAGTGCCAGAGACTCACGACCCCCACTAACCCCAGAGGTGTTAGAAGAATAACAGCTATATTATTACTTGATAGTATTTTAATAGAGGCTAGCAGCAGAATACAGCAAAGTAATGTATAACTGTACTACTACTAACAATTATGGCTAAACAATGCCATTTAAGTTATTTTATAATGCTATTTCATTTCTGAAAATCATCTTGTGACCCCCTCCTCTGTGTCTCGCAACCCACCGGGGGGGTCCCGACCCCCAGTTTGAGAACCCAGTTTAATACAACAGTAGACATTAACACACACACACACACAGCTCTAGAACACGTTATTAGTGTGAAAACGGCCTGCTAACCTAATTAGCCTACCTTGACAATGCTAATACGTTCCTGGGGGTCTTCTACACGCTGAATGGTGAGGTGGGACATGTGCCAGCTGTTGAGAAGATGGAGTATTCAATGTGTGTGTGTGTGTGTGCCACTAAACTGCATGGTGTGTACGTGCGTTGGTTGCAGAGTGATTTAAATGGTCCCTTTTATCAGCATTTGTCATCAACTATACACCTGAGATCCAGCAGTTTAGCTTAGCTTGCTGCAGGACATGTATGCTAGCGTTGTAGCCTGTAGAGTAGAGCTAAAGCCTGTATTTAACGGTACATACAGTATAGTCAGTCATTCTGGAGAACAGTTGTAAGTAAAACAAAACCCTCTCTCCCTTCAATGCCTGGGTGATCCCTGCAGTCTGTGAGGAGATCTATTTGTTGAATTTGACCAGAAATGGGGGGGTGGGGGGTAGCGATGGTGTGAGTGAGCACCGTGGGGGGAGGGTAGAGATGAGAGCTGCTCAGAAAGGGGCGTGTTTCAAGCCAAAACCAATGTTTCTTCATAACGAAAATGTTTTATCCAGACACAAATCAAGGAATTTTTCCTTTTAAGTTCACGGCTGCAGGTTAAAGGTCAGACTTGTTTGTTACAGCAGTTTCTTAATGTTCAATGCACACAAGCAGGATGTGTGTGTGTGTGTGTGTGTTCTCTGTGAAGTCGCACATCGTTGTGTGTGTTCTCGTAATTGCGCTCCATCAATCATGTGACACCACAGCATCCCGGCCCTATCTCTCGGTACGCTCCATGTGACCCAGGTACCGCACACACGTTATTGCCAGTTGATTTACGATGAAGAATGTGTGAACACATCCATTCATTCTCCTGTTAGCTAAACCCGCTATATTAAGCTTGCAGTTTGCAGTATTTATAGCCGCTTGGGAAAATATCCAAACCTATCTACTATCTGTGTATAGTGTGCTCTGCCAAATGTTTCTCACAAATCTTCAGAAGGCAACGAGGATGATGCACTTCCCCTGCAAAGAAGCGACATCGATGGTACTCCCCTAATTCATCCTTTTCCTCCCCGCCATCTGTTTGTTTATGTCCCATGCGTCGTGTCTGGCTTGATCATTGCGATTCTTCTCTGAGACTGCTCCTAGTGGCGGGTAGTCCGAATCATTTATGTTTTATTTGTTCATTGTGAGTCTATCGGGTTATCAGTTTTTTGTCATTTGTCAGATCCCTGTATATTCTGGGTACCGACACAAGAAGTTCTCAGCGTTCAGTAACGTCAAGCAGAGTTTAAGTATAGGAGGATTCAGTCTATTGTTAAAGGTATAGTACATAAGTCTCGAAAACGCTCGCTAAATTGGATCTCAAATCAAACAAAAACACCTCTCCCTTCAATGTCATATAGGGTGCTCCTTCAGAAGCGTAGCCCCACACATTGGTAATGCATTGAGAAAGATAGGATATTGTTGTTGTGTACGATCTGCACCACTTTGTTGTTCCTATTTATAGAGCCAGGGGTTGTGTAGAAGTACTGGATAAAACACTGTAAGCTTACAGACCGTAAGGAAATATTTAGGGAGTTTAATGTTTAATGTGTATTAGCTTTTAATCGCTTACGCTTAAAGGCAGGATAAAATCCAAATACACTACACAGTTAATATTGTGTTGGTTCATCCCTAAACAAAGCTATTTGATGTACAGTAGATTAGTGTAAAAGTACAAAACATTAGATCATTTGCTTTTATTGACCATCTATGCTCATTCTATGTTGGCTATAATGTTTTCCTTTATACTGTAAGTCAAATGTTATCACAAAAATGTTGACCCCATTAATAAACTCCATATTATGCATTGGCATTTTTTGTTTGTTCATATTCTACAGTTTGTCCCAATGTGAAATGACTGCTATTTTTACAAACTGACTGATGAGACGAAATTGAATGATGATACTTTTGAAAGGACATTAACTCAATTTGCCAACGCTTTCATTGAAATGGATCATGTTGATGTATTATTAGGGTGGTTTGATGCATTATCTATCATTTTCTACATGAAACAGGCTGGGTTATGAGTCAAGATGTGTTTGAAACACCACATTGAAATTTCAGTAGTTGGGACTTTGTAAAAGAAGAACTTTGTGTGGTTCCCTCAAGACAAACGCTCAAAATGTGTCCCGAATACACGCACGACAACTTTTCCTTTGAAGTTACAACTGCCTTTATTCTTCTCTTCCATACTATTTGTGTATCCTTCTCTCTGGGTAGCATAGCAACATAAACAGAAAGTCCATAATACTGGGCCCTGATAAATGTAACCGTTCCTGGGGCAGCTTTGGGGTTGGATCAGGGGGTTGGAGCAGGGGTTGGCCCGGTGGTCACTGATGTGTGCCCTGGGCAGCTTTTTGGCAAGGAGAATAAATGAGGTATGCCTGCCAACCTCAGCGCCATTGAACGATCCCAAGCTATCAAGCTATGCGGTTGAGTACAACTATAGACACGTAAACATACATGGATGCACACACACGTACGCACACACACATAGTGAACTAACTTTAATTTAACGCCAATACAGACAATGTTGCATTAAAACGACCAGACCATAGTCACTTTGTGAATAGGTCTGGCCACGCTCCATTGGGAAGTGTTTGCAGACATTTCCTCCTACAGTACATTTGGCGTAGACCTCTGGTTAATTTTGAAAGTATTGGACAGCGCTGAACCAATCGCCGTTGCTACAATAGTTTTTATCGCCTCATCTAGCTCCACCACCATTTGGAAACACGCTTGACTTCACGTTGACGTCATCTCACTAACCCTCACTGATTGGGCCACCAGCAGGGTGGCTGTGCGAACGCTAATGTTTGATCATGGGTTCCTGACTGTAATCTCAGCTAAATAAATTTAACTGAGAGCATAGACAGGCGGAGCCAGGCTATTGAAACAATTTACCCTAAAAACATGTCCAACTTTGGCTTTTGTTGAAAAGTCAGAAGGTGTCTGTGAAGGCTTTAATCTCACATTTCGGCACTTCAAGCCATTTTGTGCGCAAGAAGCTATTGCGTGTTTTTTGCTATTTAGAGTGCTTGTTGTCGATATCTGAATGGAGGCTCAATGACAGCCATTTCAAATGCCACATGCTCCTTGATTCTAATGAATCGCCTCGTACAAAGCTAATGGTATTATAGACAGGTAGGGGCTAGGCTAATCATGTTCTAGCGGTGATTACAACTTCTCCTGATTAGACCTGGAAGTGTGGCACCACTGATGAAAAGCAGATCATTAGCCATAATTGTAAACAATATGCTACTCGAGACCAGGGCTGCATCCGAATACTCAATTTGGATTAACGTTGGTTAACCCCGGTTTGTTAACTGTGATTGGTTAATTCACTATACTTCCCTTGTCCTTTTAGTCATAATGTCCCTTCTTCACAAAACCTTTAAAACATATCAGTGTAATTGAGTTTTAAACCCCAAATCGATTTTGCATGAAGAAACAACCTGTCAATCACCATAAAGTTTGTGAATATTTGGGTTTTCTGTCTTCACAGTGCAGAAAGTATATACTGCATAGGTGGAACCATAATACTTTAAAATATATAGCACTTGAATAGCCTAAGAAACTAGCAGAGATGTGCAGACAGTAGTTTGAATGCATTGCTTCCCTGTTTGGACGTGCATCTTCTAAGAATCCAAGCTGGGTTGTGCGTCACAGGCCACCCATAACTTAATGCCATACATTTTTGACTTGCTGGGCATACTGCCAGTAATGACAGTGGCTTTGTGGCAAGAGACTACAGGCCCAGGGTTGTAGAGGGCTGGAAAAGTCCCTACTCCCTACCCAGACCTCTGCAATGGTCGCCAGTTAGTCACTCACACATCTTGTCACAGTTATCAAATCAATACATTTTTTGACAAAGTCGCATAGTGGCATCAAAGATTTTATAAGGAGAGAAAGATGGAGCGTTGTAATACATTTCATTGGAAGCAAAAATGTAACACTTTCGGTCTCTTAAGTGGGCGTGCCACCAACCAATAGTATAATTGCTGTGAAGGCTGATGTAGGCAGCGCCCAGACACCTACCATGCATGGCCTGAAACAAAGAGAGAACAGTTAGCTGCAGAAATACCATCGTGGCCTCAGATTGATAGTAGGTACTTGGGAATTAATGTCATATACTCCAAATACCCATTTACGCTTCCAGAGATAAATAATGCGCAAAAGAATGGTGACATCCGTGACTTGTCTAAATTAAAGGTAAAAGAAGTCCTTTGGAACATCTCTGCTAAATGATGTTCTCTCTGGTGGCCTATCACCCTTCTAACCTGTATCCCAGAGGCCCTACATTCGACAAAGGACGACAGAGACTGGCTGCCATTCATTTTAAATGAGAGTTGGAGATTTACAGGGACAAGTGGCCGTTCCACGTCAACTAGGCTATGTGTGGAAATAGACTAGATGTCTACTGACAGGTGCAACACGGTGACTACCAGTGGGAGTGAAGGCAGCTTGACACAACTCACACCTTGCAAGGTGACTTAATGCACGTATCAAGGAGTCCCCCTTTAAAGTTGCACGAGCAGTTGCATCAGCAGTAGTTCTAGAAACAGCAGTGGTGCTGCTGGTATCTTTAAATGCTCCTGAAGGAGACTGCAGGAGACTGCAGGAGCCTGGGGTTTATGTTCACTGTACTGTATGTCTACAGCATGCCAAGGTGGTAGGGGTCATGTTTCCATACAGCCGGGTAGAAGCAGCTGTGCTAAATGACCTGTGTTTGATTTATGCAGTTTGTGGCACAGGTGACGAAAGAGACGTCAATGTAAACAAGGCAGATATACGCACTATTGGCCCTAGTTTCCTTTATACTTTTTTATATTACTTAGATTTTGGGAGCATCTTCACAGAACATAATGAAATATGTTTAACCTATCTGATAAAACATCCATGCATCCATCTATCTTCATCCGCTTATCCAGAGTCTGATCAAACATGTATTTGCAAACATTAAGATATAAAAGTTGATGTAATAGGCCAAACAAGTGAATAAGGCAAAGTAATGTGCAAATAAGGATTTATTATGGCACATTAATTGGATGTTGTAGTTGCACAAATAAATACAGAATGCCGGGGTTAAGACTGGGTTGATGTCGTATTTGCTGCAGAACTACCCTGGCTAGTGGACTGTTGTCTCGGCCAAAAGGAAATTACAAGCGTTAATGAAAGAAGCCAACTCTGCTTTTGTGAGCTCATTAAAAGCTTCACGTAGGTCTGTTACGCGCTAATTAACTTTAGATTGCACATTTGTAGTCGCGCAGCACAAAATTGCTAACCAAGGCATTTGTGCCGAGAGAGAAGTCACGTGTTGCTTTATCGCTTTGATAGTCTGAATTGAGCTTGATTAATGTCTGTTTCCTTTCAGTGAGGTTTGGAGAATTTCCAACTTATTTTCTCATTTTGTGCCGCAAGTTCAAAATGCCCTCCTTTTGTGTCTTGAAGAAATAGAAGTCTACCGGTCGGCCATGATTATTGTTTTGTCCCTAGCATGTACTGCAAATGTACACTTCTTGATCGTGTCATAGGAATTAAGACACCAGCTTATAGTATAGGGGAAAGGGGCGAAAAGAGTGAGCCAAAATGTAATAATGAATTAAAAATAAATATTAGAAACAAAGTGAAGTAGCCTACACCTGCCCGGTACAATCAAAATATGAAATATTTAAATTATGAAAATCCCACATTGCTGTAATATAATGCTGACAGGTGTCAGAGGGGAAACATTGATTTGGATCAGTGCCAGCATCATGTCGAACGTGTTTCACAGTGGAAACCCCTCGCCGTACGTCTCCTGTCCCAGCTGTACTGCTCTCTGAGTCTGTTTAAGCCACTTTGGTTTGAACTTGAAAGCCTACTGTGGAGTCCACAGTTACAAATGATTAGCCTGGTGTAACCAGACCTGATATTCACTTTGTGAATAAGGTCTGGTCACGCTCCATTGGGAAGTGTTCACAGTCGTTGCCTCCTACTGGGTGTACTGGGTGTACTGGTTAACTTTGAAACTACTGGACAGCTTTCGGTTTTGCTGACCAGGCCGATTTGGTTCTGATCGCCTCTTCTAGCTCTGCCACCATTTTAAAAACACGCTTGACTTCAACGTCATCTCACTAACCCCACCCTGATTGCCAGCAGGGTGGCTGTGTGAATGCTAGTGGGAACAGGGTTTCCACACTATAATCTCAGCTAAATAATGTAGCTGAGAGCAATTGTCGGGCGGAGCCAGGCTAACAAATGGAAGCTGGACTATTTGTAGGAACATCTGCTCCATGCATCTTCACCTCCTCACTGGCCAACAGCTGGACTGGGGCAGAAAAACATGCTGACCAGTGCCCAGTGATGCCCAGCTACGGTGCCCGTTATTCAAGGAATAACAATTATCTACCAGCTGTGAGAAGAAAGATCGGCAGGTGCGTGTGTGCACACGTGTCTTTGTGTTGTTGCGGTGTGTGTGTGTGTGTGTGAGCACACGTGGGTATTTGTGTGCACTTGTGTTTTTGCATGTGGCTTGTGTGTGCGCGCATATGGGGTTGCATTTGCACATGAGTGCGTGTGTGTTTGTGCAGCAATGTGTGCCAGTTACTTAAGTGCAGAGTGAGCTTTGTTTAAGAGGAAGACATTTTAATGAGCTCACTGACCAGATGAGAAGTGGTGTCCAACTTACTGTTGTGTGTTGGCTGTCCGGGTATGCATTCTGTATGCTCAATTACATGTCATGCACTCTGTCTATGCATAGCTGTCTGTCTGTCTTAAGTGTTTCTTCAAAATTACAAAATATAATGCTATTACTGCTACGATGGTGAAGCAATAATGACAATGTTGACAATTGTATTACAGTGTTCCAAGTTAGCTTGCTGGTACATAGATAATTATGGGAAACAAGCACACACAAAAAAACACAACTCCCCACATTCCCCACAATAAAGAGCAGTATTCAACACACTGAGTCCAGGCCAGCAATGACAAGACAGCTTTCATGCATTCAGCAGTGTAGCACTTACACGGCTGTAGTTGTGATTACTGATTCTGTGAAACACACATTCAAGGATAGATACAATAGATAAATATGCTGCAGCAACTTTAACCTGAGACATTTCCATGGTCACATCCTATTATTTATCTTCTCTTCATCCGTGTATGTGTGTCTGTGTGTGTGCATGTGGGTGAGCGTACATTGCGCTCAATGGAGTGTTCGTGGTTCCACCGCCCGGGTTTGTCTGGGTCTAAGTATATCTTCCGTTGCGTGGAACCTCTCCCAGTTGTAGAGACCGGTTGTAGAGACGCGTAAGTGGTCTCTCATTTGGCTCTGTTTCCCAGTTGGGTTTGTGGTGTGGCGCGGAGAATAGCAAAGGGGATTTGCCTATTTTTGTTTTAAATTCTGTACCAGGCTAACTTTAGCATTTGTTTAGGACAAGTCAATGCCAGGGAGGCCTGGCTGGGTTGTAGTACAGTTATGGCTGGCTCAGTCTGGTTTAGAGGATAACCAAAATGCTGAAATGGGGTCAACTCTAGGGGTGGATTTATTTAACCAAATTAGAGCCCATGGTTACAGTATTTCTGGATTGCTTAGACACAATTCCTGGAACAATTCACTGTTCCAAACACTGCTACTGCACCAAAATGTCAGAGATGTTGCCATATCTATTTAGGAGCTTTAGATTCTTACATTATGAATGAGTTGTTAAACTTGTATGTGAAGATTTTTTTTAGATTTTTTTTCGAGACATGATGTGAGGTTGACAACTGTATTGGAATGATCTGAAATGATGGCATGTTCATTTTACACGATAGGGGGACAGGATAGATAGATAGATAGATAGTAGTTGACTCTGTAGTAGTAGTTCAAACGCCCTGCCAAAATTGCTTTACTTGTTCCTTAATCATGTCACTATACGTCACTTTGGATGTATGTGTCTAGAAATGGAATACATTATAAATGGTTTTCAGGAGATGATAAAAAAAAAGTTAAAATTAACAATAACTTAAAAGTTGTTGTCATTTGAACTCTATCAAAATAAAACCATCTCTCCCTTCAATGCCGTCGGGTGCTCCCTTAGAAGCTCCCACCCCCCACACATTGGAAACGCATTGCGAAGGCCGGGATATTGTTGTGTGGTGCGGTGTGCACCACTTTGTTTGTGATCCCATTTACAGAGCCTGGGCGGTGTAGAAACACCATATTCATTATTCAGCATGCACCTACATTAGCAGACCATGAAGAGATATTCGCAGAAAGTGTAGCTTTCAATTAGTGACTCCACCTTTAAGCCTTACCTTGGGGTCATCAAGGTTGCTCGCATGGTAGGGGGTACCTCAGTTTGACTTGAAATGCTTTGGAAACACTGCTTTAGACCTACATATAGTAGTCCTGTGCTATTGATTTGCTGGCAGTAAATGTGCATGGCTGTTTGCTTGTTTGGCAAGTTGGCTTTCTGTATTAAGCTATTTTTTTTTGTAAGAAGAAACGCGTCTGGGGTTTTCTAGTCTATCAGCCTCACTCAGTTTTATCCCCATTCCTGTCATCGCTTCAGATACACACCTGCACACACGCTTGAGATACACAGCTACACACACGCTTCAGATACACAGCTACACACACGCTTCAGATACACAGCTACACACACGCTTGAGATACACACCTACACACACGCTTCAGATACACACCCCTACACACACGCTTCAGATACACACCTACACACACGCTTGAGATACACACCTACACACACGCTTCAGATACACACCCCTACACACACGCTTCAGACACACCCCTACACACACGCTTCAGACACACACCTACACACATGCTTCACACAAGCACACAAGCAAACATACAGCCTCTGTGACTGAATCAGTTTGACATTGTTTGAAATTACTTGCAAGCGTCCACGAACACTCACGCACGCACGCACGCACACACACACACAAATGCACACTGAGTAAATGCCATCCCGGTGCCGCCGGAGAACTCCTGCAAACGGAGATTAGAGAAAACACATCAATTTATATGCCACAGCGTTATATCTACTATCTAGCTGAGGCTATGGGTGATGGTGACTGCACCCCCCCCTCCCCCCCACTCCGAGAGTTATGTTCCATCTCTCTCTCTCTCTCTCTCTCTCCCCTCTCTCTCTCTCTCTCTCTCTCTCCCCTCTCCCTCTCTCTCTCTCTCTCTCTCACCCTCTCTCTCTTCCCCCCTCTCTCCCTCTCTCTCTCTCCCTCTCTCTCTCCCCCCCTCTCTCCCCCTCTCTCTCTCTTCCCCTCTCTCTCGCTCTCTCTCTCTCTCTTCCCCCCTCTCTCCCTCTCTC
>JAODUK010085998.1:0-14423 GCA_027564635.1 Typhlichthys eigenmanni
ACGTAGTGTGAAGCACTTTGTGTTACATGAATTTGTATGAAAAGTGCTATATAAATAAAGATTGATTGATTGATTGAGGCTGTAATTGCTGCCAAAGGTGCTTCAACAAAGTCTTGACCACTTTGTGGTATTGTGTGTTGAATTTAGAGGGAAAAAAATATTTTAATCCATTTTTCAATAAGGCTGTAACATAACAAAATGTGGAAAAAGTGAAGCACTGTGAATACTTTCCGGATGCACTGCATATCAAGAACAAGCTAGCAGCAAAACTAGTAGCAGTGCGTGGACATGGAAGGCAGGCAGCTTCTGGCTGTGATGCAGTCCTCTCTCTGTGGGGAAGGCACGTCTGTGACCCGCCGCGCTACAACCCACAATCACAACCACGGGCTAAACATAGCCAGCCTCTCGGAGCAGACGAGGTGGAAAGTGGAGCACCTCTGGTTGCTGTGCTGGTGAACACAATCTGGAGGGACACTCCACAAACAGAGGTGGGCGAGAGGAGCGGGCCACTACAACCGCCGCCGTGTTTTGGAAAACGGATTAGTTAGCCCCCCTCTCCCCCTCTCCATCCACCTTCGGGTGGGCAACCTCAAGACTGGCAGCACGGTGGCGGTGGTGGTTGGTGGTGCCTGGGGGAGGGGAGGAGTATAATTCGAACAGGAGAGACAAAACAGAGACAACACCGTCCCCTGCCTGCTCTCTGTTTTCATAATGGTCTTTTAAATTATCACATTAATCTGCCTAAGTAAAGTTCGGGATGGTGTTCCGACCTCAGTAATAACAGCTATTCCTCATGTTCAATTTAACACAGGTTGCATTTAACAATGTAGGTTGTTCTTGCCATACCTCAGTGACGCGCAGAGGAGCAGAACCCAGTGAGGAGCAATCATTAGACACACACATAAACACACATACACACACACACCTCAACCCTAAAAAACCACCCACTTTTGAGACTTTCCCGCCCTAACAAAAAAACAAAACAGAACGCAAACAATGTCACTACTTTCGACTGTGGATCAGGTCATAATGTTGCAGCATGTCTGTGTGATTAGATGTCTGCCCACCCCCCCGTGTGAAAAGAGGCGGGGGGGGGGGGGGGTTAAGACAGAAAGAGGAGGAGGGGTCAGATAAAGTGAGTAGGAGCATATATGTAATTACACAGTGAATGGCTTCTCCTAACATGAGGCAGTGGTGGTGGTGGTGATGATGACGTTGACCTATGAGTGATGTCACGGGGAGGGCTTGGTCTCATTTATATAGACTTTAGAAACTCTGACAAACTCCACAGCAGAGCCTCAGAGGAGTCAAGACACTCGTCTGCAGACTAACCCATCACGATATTCGTATTTTATTCAGGGCTTTAATTTCTTTGTTTTATTTCCTTTTTATTTAACTTTTTTTTTTAAGAGAAGTTAATCTTGAGACCGATATAACATATCACTATCAGGAGAGTGTTTTTATTTCACGGCAAAAACACTATAGTGGATGGGAGATTATAAGACATCAGCAGTTTGGCGTTAGGTGAGTAAACATTTGCATAACAAAGAGTCTAGACATTTAAATATACTGTTTGTGCTTGGCAATACGCACACATGCTGTTCCCACAATATGCTGTCTTGTTGAACATACTGTAAAGGTAACAGCATGCTCCATCATCACAGGAGAGTTGTGTCTCTGTGATGATGCATGCCAGCGCTGTGTCTCGGGTCGTGAGTGCCACGGACAGCACTGTCTGGGAAAGACCATGGCATGCAGGCTGCAGAGTTAAGAGTCGAGTTCTGGCCTCGTAAAAGCCTGCACAGTAACTAAAGGGAGAGCATCTGAGCCCCATATGGGCTGGTAGAAATACTAAAGGCACACAGCTGGCAGTAGGCAGACACTAGTGAATATTGCACTGGTGCTGTACAGAGATGTAGCTAATTGAAGTGGTTGGGGATACAGCAGCAGCTCACGTTGGAGCTTGTGGAATGCTGTCCAAGCTAACGTGCTAGTTGCTTTGTTTGAAGGCTAATGAAATCAAAAGGTGGCCTTTACCCTAAAGACTGCGCGGCGTGTGAGAACCGTTGAGCAAGTCAGAACAGCTCAAAACCCCACCTCTCCACGGCTTAATCCCATTTTCTGGCAGTGGCGCGTTAACCATAAGCAGGACCTAATTGAGCGCAGGGACTCTATTGCCTTGTTGGGATCTCCAAGTGTGACACACCAATGGATCGTGTGCACCCATCTGCAAGTGTCAGAGACAGACAGGCAGACATTGCAGGCGCCCTTCCCCTGCCGCTCCTCTGTGACTGTTCTGCTGGGCTCTTCCACGCCAACGCGAGAAGAACAGTTGTTCCCATTGGAGATACCCTTCACACTGTCGATCACCTTTGGGTGTTAGTTGTAAAGGTGTGCTTTTACATACAGTCTCATTTGCGATGCTGGTTTGCCAGTTGACAAATCCATTGAAAACGTCATCGGCTGCATTCTGAATCATTTGATGACTTGAGTTCAATGCGAGGAGGCACTGTTAAGCACTCGTGTGTTAATGTACATTCTTGTCATTTCACACACGAGAGGAGCACAACAGACCTTGGTCGAACATTAACCACGGGCTTTGGTCAAACGGTCATGGGTGCGTGCAGCTATTCTGAGAACGCGAATCCTCCGTACGGCTGCCGTGTGTCACGCGGGAAGCGACGCGGTTTGTGGTCGCGCGGCAGGCATTTCTGTGGTATGTGTGTGTGTGTGTGTGTGTGTGTGTGTGTGTTGTGCAAAGTGCACATTGTTAGCAAGATCCTGGGTGACAACACGATAGCGGGAGAAAGAGAAGGACGGGGGAGTTGGGGGGGGTGTTGCAGCACCAATTGGAGAGGTGAATGAATGCAAGGCCTCTCTCCACCATGCAAATAAAAATGGAGCCTCTGTTAGTTCCAGTGGAGAACAAGGAGGGGCGAGATCTGACATTCTTCTTCTCTCCACAATTGAAATATGTCACCACCAACTAGGGTAACAGTGAAGGAACAGGCCAGAGGTTAGCCAAAGGTTAGAAGAGAGAGAGAGAGAGAGAGAGAAAGAGAGAGAGAGAGGGGCCACCCTTGAGAGAGAGCTAGAGCTTTGGTTTTTGGGGATTTTGCTCAACCATAATTATTGATCAGACCATACTCCTTCTTCCCCTGCCAGTTTTAAGACTCCCATGTTTCGCACTTCTACTCCACTTAATTCAACCCAAAAAAAAAAAAACCTGCTTTGTTTGACGTCTTGCAAATTGCGTTTAGGTTTTATTAGGCCTCTCTCCCATGCGTGAGAAAATATACCAAGAGTGTAGCCCATAAAGAAGCCATCACTCCTGTACGGTGTTATTTTAAGTTAAGTTAACCTAAGGGGAGCCATCGCTCCGGGATGACGGCAGGCTTAACTTAAAGAACACCTGGGTGGCACATTGAGGACCCCTGATGAGGGGCGGTGCGTGCCTATGAGTGGAGAATTGTTTTCAAAGGGAGAGGTTGGAAATGGGGGGGGGGGGGTATATGAAGTTGCAAAAGATTAAAAGCGGACATTTGTTTTGTGTGTGTTATGCACTGCCAAAAACGCAGCAATTTTCTATGAATCTAAAACAGCTTTCCTGGCTCCGAACCCATATGACTCATGCCAGGAAAGAGTTTTTTTCTTCTTACCTGTTTATAAGCAGGTAAGGGCAGCTTTTGAACACTGGAGATCTTCTCTTTCCACGCAAACAGCAGGAGTGGACAATAGCAGGCACATCTCAGATGTACTGGAACTGTGACTGCTGCCTGTAGATGGGCAAAACAGCATTTGACTGTCTGTGTGAAAACATTCTAGTAATAATGGGAAATTATTCTCAGTGCAAACCACTAACGAGAGGGGAGAAAATACTCCCACGATTTTCTAGGCTTATCTGTCACATATAAATAAATAAATAAATAAATAAATAAATATAACTTTTAATGAAAATAATTTAGGTTTAGGAGTTGGCTTATGCTTGTTAGTAAGTCTACAACGCATTAGTAAATGAATGTTGGCAGCTGCCACTGACTGATTCAATTATCTATTGCTAGAGGTTCACCTATACAAAACATCCATTGTGTGCTAAGTAGTGACCTTTGCTGCAAAGCTGCTATTTTTGCTCAAAGTAAGGACGCACCAATAAATGTTTGGGAAAAGTGAGTAAATTCAGAAAACACGGTCTGAGTCAACTTGGCAGTAAGCTAACATTTGAGTCAGAATACTGTACATAGGAAACCCCTGATAAATACCTGCATCAACATGTATTCATTTAGAATTTGAGCTACTTAAACGCAAGGATTTCCCTCTATAGAGGAACACTGGACATTTAAAATCCTTGGAGGCCATCCATAACGTGAACTAAACAGTTGGAAGCGTGTGGTGGGCTGGCATAGCCTACTCTTGACGCTCTGTGTCTCCAGAGAATTTATATGGAGCGCTGATGAAGGGCGGGGCAGTTTAGACATTATACAGACAGACTAATTAACAGTACCGCACACTCATTCAATCTCTGCCACCACTCCCACCCCCATCCTCTACCACCCCCCACCTCCCCTCCCCTATTTTACAACAACTCCAGGTTGTAAAAGTCTCTTCCCACCTGGTGAGAACTTTATTTCTCCTCGTATTGCCGCAAACAGCAATAAGTCTAACAAACACATTCCACTTCACTGTTTGACTGACATGCTGAAATATCAGCAATGCATTCCAGCTGCAGCCATGTACAATTACAAACAGATCTACAGCATAAAGAAATGCACAAAACACACAAATCTACTTGTAAATGACTTGGGAAAATGTTGATACAAGCATTGTGGCATTTACACGATAAAACTTCACCTTTTCCACATCAGAACTGTGTAAACTGGCTTGTTTGTATTAATAATGCTAGTATTATTTAGCATACTGTAGTTTAGACACTATAGACTATTTGTTGAGAAATTCTTCTTAATGTCAGCAAGCTTATTTTTCACAATGCAAACATATTTAGTCTTAAAAATGTAATATAGTTCAAAACAAAAGTATGAATGTATTATTATGTAATACAATGCGACAGGTTTGCAAATACTAATAAAGTTATTTGTGTAAATACTCCAATAATATAGCAGGCTGCTACATATATGTGCATATATTACATATATTATAAAGGGACCCTTCGCGATTTGATGATGGAACAGATGTGTTTCAGACATTAAGTCTAAGCTGGATGAAGAAAAAAGGCTCTTCATTTAATGGTGAACGTCCCACCCACAAATGATTTAGTCTTCCATTAGAATGCCTTCATAAGGAGAACATACTCTGCTGACAATGTAGCATTTAGCTTGCTGTGCTGACGGCGGTGTAGCATTTAGCTTGCTAGCACGCCTCCCTGTTTAAGACCAGTGGAGGCCCGAGAGCCTCCAATAGGGTTTTGAGTGACGTGCACTTTTAACAGCAGCCAAGTCACGCAAAATCACAGACTGATGTCCAGTGTCAGTGGCCTGTGAGCGACACGGTTGGAGGGTAAAGGCGGACTGTGGCCCAGAGTGATAACGCAGCCAGTGTGGGTGTGTGTGTGTGTGTGTGTGTGTGCGTGTCTGTGTATGTGTGCACGTGTGTGAAATGCACTTCTCCAGCCTGTCACTCCATACAGATACTGATACAGTTATGCCACATACACTCAAACACACACAAAAAACTCAAAGCATCTGTGAAATAAATCAACAGAAATAATTTTTCTTAACGTGTCATTGGTCAAAGCAGGGGTAAAATGTCCAGCCAATAGTGTTTTGCTAGTAAACTCTGGGCCCGATCGGCTCGCCTCTCCCCCTGTGGGGTGTATAGAATTCTGTAAACGTCCCACAAGTTATTTGTTAGGGTGTCAAGCGGTGGATGGGAAATCAGCAGTGCCTTCCTTCAGACCAATACAAGTAGGTTCAACACATACAACCTCACACACACATGAGTCCTATGCCCCCTGATCTTTAGCACTGTGGGTGTGTGAGAAACCCACTCTAGATGTTGCTTGGGCGCCACCTTCCTGACACCAAAGGCTGTTCCCTTCAAACTTCCTAACCCTTCTCCCGAATCCCCATCCTCTGCTGTTATACTTTTGTACTGTGCTATCATGCCCCTCACTACGGAACACACACACACACACACAAGCTGTGATTGCTCCTTATGAGAGAGAGAGAGAGAGAGAGAGAGAGAGAGGGGGCAGGG
Organism: Typhlichthys eigenmanni; assembly: GCA_027564635.1. Lineage (NCBI taxonomy): Eukaryota > Metazoa > Chordata > Actinopteri > Percopsiformes > Amblyopsidae > Typhlichthys > Typhlichthys eigenmanni. Next base: position 6,211 of record JAODUK010085998.1, read on the forward strand.
GCTGTCTCAGGGCCCTGCCTCTCTCCCATAAGAAGTCCTCCCCCTTCCTTGCCTCTAACCTGCACAGGCAGACAGGCAGACAGACATGCAGCAAATGTTCCCATCACTGCCATCGCTTCAGCCACAGTGGGTCCCGCAGCCGTTAGGTCTCTCCAATAACAGGCTCCAGGTCAGCCGCAGTCAGAGAGCGGCCGTGGGCAGACGCACACCTGGTGGGACTGTAGCTCATTGAGCCCCCACCCCCCCCCCCACCCCCGACCCGCTTCTCGGGATCGGTTTACAGCACACACTTTGCCTTTAGTGTTACTTTACACGCCGTCGGAAGAAAACTGTGTGAAGTAAGTCGACTGAACACTCAACGAACACAAAAAAGAAAAGCAACAGAGAGAACTTTTGGATTTCTTTCTTTTTGTGTGTGGGGGAATTATATCTCCAGTTCTCTGCATTCTTGCTGCTTTAATCACCTGGATTGACCTAGACATTTTTTTGAGAGAGGATTGACTACATCATTCACCACACTTTTTTTTTGTTTTTTTTTTTCTTTGGTTGACACAGACACTGCTTTTGGGAAAGTAAGTTTGGTTCTTTTATTTATTCATTTGTTTATTTGTTTATTTATTTATTTATTTAATTATTTATTCATTTAGCATGTATTTTAATGGCTTGCTGGTTTTAATTTCGGCTTTGTTGTGGCAAATTGGGCTCAGTGAAACCCGGTTTGTTCGCTCCGAAACATGCTGGACTGGTTTCACTCCAATAAAGGCTGTAGTCATCCAGTCCGTCCTGGCATTAGTGCCACTGTCTGCAAGGGAATAGCATGAGGCAGGATATGCTAATCACTTCAACTGCCTCAAATAAATACTTACTCAGACTGTCTGCATTTGTCATACAGAGAAAATGTCCATTTTAATCCTCTTTAACTGGAGAACATTTGATATCACTGCAGCTATAAGCAACACATTGAAGTTTAGCCTTAACACCGAATACTAAATAAACAAGTGCAGAAGTGCGTCCGAGCCGGTTGTTGAATTCTGTGAATGTTTCCCTTCGCAGAAACCCAGTTCCAAGATGTTCTGTTCGCGCCGTGTGCTTCAGCAGTGGTGCTTCGCTCTGTTCCTGCTGTGCTCCCCTGTCCCACACAACGGGAGGCCCATTGACGCCTTGAGCAACAGAATGTAAGTCCACAAGTTTCCCCCTTTATCTTCTCAAAGAAATGTTCGCTACAGATGCAGCTGCACTGACATTAAAAAACCCTCAGTCGGCAACAAAATAAAAGTAACGCAAGCCAATGGAATTCATTACTCTCCGTTGATATTTTAAAAAGGAAAAAAGCAAAACGCTTTTTGAGTTTCAATTGTTTGTTATTTTAATTCATGGGTTTACCTGCCTTGCCCGGTGGGTGAGCAAATGTGTTGACTGTAATAGCCCTGGAAAATGTGTCCGTGCCTGCGACTGTTATGACAGCCCTCGCCCACCTGTAAGTTTACCTAAGGGGAAAAGGGGAAAGAACCCATCAGGGTGATAAAAGAACGAGCAGCTTTCACCCGCTCCCTCCTCGCTGCTATACCCCAACATTCCCTCCAACTAAATACCACTAGGCATGTCAAGAGGTCCCTTTAGACCGGCCAGACAGATGCACATCTCTCGACCTGACCTGGCAACAGGTCTCACACCGCTGGCCGAACACAAGCGTGCCCTTGTGTGCGTCAAACCCCTTCACACCTTCCCGTGGTACGCCAGCTTTGTTCACAACCGCTCCGAGGTGCACGGCAGCTCGCGCGCATCCCGGGGAGGGGGAGGGAGAGAGAGAGAGAGCGAGAGAGAGAGAGAAAGAGAGAGAGAGAGAGAGAGAGAGAGAGAGAGAGAGAGAGGGAATAATGCTGATGTATGGCTAGGCGAGGTACCAAGCATAACCTGCTTCACCTAGCCTAAGTATATTATGGCTTGCAGTGTAAATGTTCTTTCAACTTCTTAGGTCCAGAGTGCAAAACACTGCATTGAGAGCTTTTCCCCTGTCTGGTAACATAATACCCCCACCCCACCCCCCTTAATGGCTTCTGGCTGTGCCTTCCCTGCCAGTGATACACTTTGGGTGAATCGGGTTTTAACGAAGCAGCGCGATAGTCATTAACGAGCGGATGGTGGATGACTGGCCGACATTTTGGACCGACGGATGTGACGTGATCTGTGAAGATTTATTTATTTAGCCTAATGTTGCATCCCCAATAAACAAGTGTGTTTTTGAGACATGCTGCGTGAGAGAGACCACATCTAAAACACATTTGGCAACGGCAGTGTTAAAATTACTCCGGGGGGGGAAGGGGTGGGGGGAGAGGGGTGTCTTCAAAACCTTATTGAAACCAAGTCTTCAGAAATGTATTGAAACCATACCTTGGAGTGCCATCCCAGCAATGCACAGTCACACGGAGCCAGGGAGAATTACAGCATTAAGTGGGCCCAGCAGTTCGGTACAGCGGAGGAGACGGTATGCGGGCCAGAGCTCTGCACAGTGTGTGCGGCCCATTATGCCTGTGTCAGGGGAAATGGAGGTACACCCGTTGTGTGATATGCACTTAATAGGATTTCGGGATCAAGTAAATGCCACCGGAGTAGAAAGGAAAACATGGCAGCGATGAAACGGCTGTAAAAGCAGGAGCAGCTGAAACGTTTGTATTCGAAGGGTCACTGGTGATGACGGACATCTAGTCTTGACAAATTATGTGTGGTTTTTATTTTATTTTATTATTGTACACAGTGGGTCAACTTTAATTTGGTCTAGTGTCAAACACATCTGGGCTCTGTTTAGTCTTCACACAACAGATGCTAGATGAGAAAACACCCTTAAAAACAGTGTAGAGTCCCCCCCCTCACAGCAATCGATGTTCTGGCCGGGCGTCACCGAGCCCTAGGAGGCAGACCCTTGTTTAATTTGAACGCGAGCCAGCGCTGGGCCCGAGGTTCAGCGCAACAGGCGGGGGAATATGACATGCCCTGGTGTTTGGGGTGGGTGGGGGGACACACGAGCACACTCCTACTTTCATTCCCCCCCCCCCCCCACCAACACTCCCTCACACAGAGAAACAATTAACATCAGGTAGGCCAAAGAAAAAGTGCAGCGTTGGACGGCTGCCACGTCAGGATGTATCGAGCCCCCTCGCGCTCTTTCCTCCCCGCGCGTTTCTTCTCCCCTTTCGCCGCCGTTTGATGTGGGCTTATTAAAGAAGGTGGAAAACAGACGGGCCGACTTCAGCGCGCTGCCAGTGATTCCGTTAAGGCCGGAGAATTGCAGGAAATATCTGTATGCGTATAAACAAAGTCGCTGTTGAGCGCTTCCTCTGTATGGGAGGCAAATCTATGTTGTCCAGGATACGGTTTCATTCGGGAGGAAAATACTGGCTGTTTCTGCTGGTTACTAAGTACTACGACATTAAGAGTAACCGCATACAGTATGATGTTGTGCTTGTCTTTTATTTATTAAATACAAAGTACAAATACATTATGTCCCAGTTTGTGTGCACAACAATGCCCTTTCTTACTCTAAACATATACTAGGAAGTGGAGGGGTTAATTAATTTAACATAAATGTTTTAATACATTTAAAAATAGGTTATTTGACTTTTCCTAAAAGTGTGTTCCACTATTGTTACAATCAAGATTAATCCAGATTTTTTTTTTATCTAGGCTACCTGTAACCGCTACAGGTTAAAGATGACCCGTATTTAAAAAATGCATTAATTTTCGCTATGGATAGGAGATTCAGCTGGCCCAACTCCACATGCAAGGCGTAACATTTGCAAAAACAGTAAGCGTTTTTAGCGTCTGGGCGATGTTGCAGCACATGCAAAAATGTTTGGTTACCGTGGCTGAAATCCTGTATTTGTGTCATAGGTCATTAAAAACGCATTGCTTTACGATTTGGAGGTGTGGGTGTGCATAGTCAGCACTTCTCCACTAAATTATTACCGCCAAACCATGACAATTGCGGCACAGGCATGGTCAAGTGAACTGCAAAACCTGTTTACAGCTAGCTGCCACACTGGTATTTCTGCCATAGCGCTAACATTAGTAGACCTACAAAGGAATAATTATTAATTTTCATATGTTTACCACTGCTTATCAAATTGGGCCTAGACAGCATTTTATCCTAGGTGGAACTAACACAGTTCGTTATACCAATGCTCATCATCGAATCTACATTTTTGTTGAATTTTATTTATTTATTTGTTTCCCTTCAGAGGGTAATAGCCCTGGAAGCCCTGCACCAATTGGATGCTGTATTATTAGCCCCTCTTAAAATTAAGCAATGCCTTTACTTACAGCGCTTGTTTAGAAAAAGCAACATGGATTCAAACACCCACCCAAAGCTGACATCCTAGCTAACCAGAGACGCTGAATACGATGTCATAGTGTGCCCTTGTTCCCGTGCACTAAGCACCAAAGAGCCATGCCCTTTTCCTTGTCTATTTTCATAAGAAATAAGGCCTGGGTAATGGGACACCACAGCAATGAAAATACAGTAGGTTATCATTGTTGAATTCTGTAGCAGGGGCCCAATCTCATCTGGTCAGGATCAGGCATAGGCCTACAGTATGCGAGTTCGGACTGTGTGTCCTTTTTGGTGGATACGTTGTGTCTATGTACGCTATAGGCTCGATATTTATTAGACTGAATATTAGTTATGAACTAACATCGGTACGATATTGCTTGTCTGCTGTTGCTCATGGGCCCCAACTAATAGGATTGTAGCATTTCTAGGAGACAGTTACACCCATGGCACATCTGACCACCACAAATTGGAGCGTTAGTAGATTTTAATAAAAAGTGACAGGCTTAAGGTTTTCCTCAGCGCAGCGCAAATGCCACGGCGATAGTCAGCCGTATTTAATGGACTATCAGCAGGAAAACTTTCCAAGTGAAGGGAAAACTCATCTCAACCCCTTTGGCAAGGTGGGGTCTCGTGTATCACTTTAACAAGCCTGGAAAAGGCTTAACTTGCATGGTTCTATTAATCATGTCACGATGATAGACCATGATTTCATTGTGTGGATTCTGGGGCACATTTTTTGGGATACTGTACAATGAAAGCAGTGTTGTTGAAGTCAAAACAATTGAACGCCTAGGAGTGAGGGATCATGGGAGCACTGAATGTGCTTGTTAAGAGTTTGCTTTCAATGAAAACTTCACCTCAAGTGAATGCAGCCTTAATACATCTCACTTACAATTCAATGCTTATTAGACTATATGCCTTTTAAAAATACTCAAATGATTCCTTTATTTATACTGGCCTCTACTGGTGAAAAGAGTGAATATACCCAAACCCCTAAAATCTCTTGAGTCAGTGGCCTATACAGTATGTGGCCAACACTAAATTAATAATGTATCATTAAAGATATTTCACTAGTCAGATATTGTAAACCGTTGGATACCCTTTAAAAAATAATCTGGTGTTTCTACGTAGCCCTGGCTATGCAAATGGAAACACAAACACAGTGTGGCAGGCCGCACCACACCACAACAATATTCTAGCCTTCATAATTAATTTCCAATGTGTGAGGCGGAGCTTCTTAGGGAGCACCCCCTATGGCACCTAAGGGGAGAGTGGTGTTTTTTTCATTTAGATTGAGTTCAAATATCAACAAGCCGTCTCCACAACGACTGACTCCACCTTTAATAACACGCTCATCCGTTTACATCCTCCTCTTGTAGGAAGCGCTCGGTGACCCACGCGCAGCTGATGCACGACAAAGGCCGCACCATGCAGGACTTCAAGCGGCGCATGTGGCTCCAGGAGCTGCTGGACGAGGTGCACACGGCCGACATCGGTGAGCTGCCCGCTCGCGCAGCGGCTAACCACGGGCCGGTCATCGGCCTCCCCGTGGTGGGCGAGACCATCCACCTGAGCACCACGGGCAGCACCCTCCACTCCAAGCCACCAGGGGGCACCAAGAACCTGCCCATCAGCTTTAGGCTGGATGAGGAAGAAGAAGGCACCAACCTGCCCCAGGAGACCAACAAGTCGCAGACGTACAAGGACGGGGCGCTCAAGACCTCCGGCAGGAAGAAGAAGAAAGGCAGGTCCGGGAAGAGGCGCGAGGGGGGCGAGAAGAGGAAGCGGCGGGCGAGGTCGGTGTCGCGGGCGGCCGGGGACGAGCACGGCAGAGGCTACCATCGAGAGTGGCGGTCTCTCTTTGGCCTGAAGCGGCCACTTCACTGAAACACTGTCAGCCTCTGACGAAGGTGAGAAGCGATTCTCTTCCATGCGCGTTCATTTGAAATCGATTATGGCCTCCAACCAGTAACCAAACAGGCTTCTTTATTAATAAGTATATGATACATCATTTATCACAATGACTACGTAAGAAAAAGCCTTAAAAAGACTAACTCATCTATGTACCCCCCCACCCCCCTTCCTTGTCTTTCAGAAACATAATGATAGTTCAAGTGGACACCTAAATACTCATGTTACAGTTTTCTGTAATAATGATTGTTTGGAAGGTAATAGGAAAATATTTATTGTGTGTAAATATTCGTAATACAGCCAAATAGTGAACGAGATGACAATAAAAATGATAAAAACGTTATTTGATGCTGTGTGGGGAAACAGATTTTAATCATTGTTTTATCAATTTCAATTATAAATGTCAGATTTGCGGTAATTTATTTTGTTTGAATGGTGTATTTATTTTGTAAATGTATCAAGGTGCTGCTGACCTTCTGTATTTTTGTACCATAATGCACTTTAGATATATAAATATATATACCAGTAATTTTGTTAACTTTGTTGACTTTTTTGTGGTTGACTGAAATGAAGAAAAACAAAACGGTCATCATTTACGTGTCTTATGTTTTGCTGGTTTGATCTCATATGATCTGTCTATTATATTCATACTTTTGTGTTCTTCTGCTGTTGGGATGTCTCTGTGCCATCGCCTAACCCCTTCCTCACGGGTCTGGACTCCGTGAGGTTTATTATTGTCTCTTTGTGCAAAGAATGGAACACCTGTCCACATTGCAAACCCCACCAGTTGCAATTTGGTGTCTCATCCCACCAACCCAATGGCCTGCTATGCTTCTGAATGCCAGAGTTCACTTTGTACATAAAATGAACGCATAACTGTTCAATATTGTTGTTTGGCACTTGCACTGAGATAACGTGCTATAATGAACAGATTAAACATTTGATAGTACTCTCCTGGAGTTTTGTGCATCTTTCATGCTGTCCTGACTTCAGATTAACTAAACTGATAACTTTGTGTCTGTAACTGTCTTTAGTTCAAATGTTGATTTACCCCCTGCCATAGTGTTTCGAACTACAGCGTTCATAAAGGCTCATACAACATTCTCTACATCTTCCCACAGTCATGCCCACGTACAGCATTTGTGCACTGTTGTTTTTCAAACATAAACAGTGAGCTGAAAAAAAAGTAAGACAATTGGGTTTGTGGGGCACCAAATCCCAATATGACGACGTTTATTTTAAACATGGAATGAACATTCCTGATTTTGAATATACTCTATAAATGTTTGCATATCAAGTGGGTTTTAATGCAGGGATATATTATAGACACACACAAGCTTCTATTCTACACAGTTCTGTTTTACTAGACATCATTTGCTGCCACTGCTTCTATAAGATTCTATTTTGTATAACAGTGATTAAAGAACTTGGCAAGGACTATAAAATAATACGACATAATTTATCTCTACCCTGGCAAGATATCTGATGAGCCAATCAAGCGTTTTATAGAATACTTATACTAATATGCTAGCAAAGCACTAATTGGCAATATATTCTTAGCTGGGAACTTGATTCCTTAATTTTCAAGGCCAATCTGCAGCTTGTCTCCTAACACAGTGGGGATATACAGTATTACAACTTTCCACTCAATAGGGCAAAAGTGTCAACAAATTGCCATTTCTCATCATCAATTCCATCCTCAATTCAATTACAAATGTTCAACAACGCTAGTGGGCACAAAGGTGTGGCATGCATAGAATTATTAAAATAATTCCTACATCTGGGCTTTTGCAATATGACAAGTTTGGCTGGCTTCTCCCTTAGAGATAGGGTGAGAAGCTCAGCTGTCCGTGAGGAACTCGGAGTAGAGCCGCTACTCCTTCGCATCGAAAGAAGCTAGTTGAGGTGGTATGGGCATCTGGTAAGGATGCCCCCTGGGCGCCTCCCTTGGGAGGTGTTCCAGGCACGTCCAGCT
>JAODUK010086000.1:0-14421 GCA_027564635.1 Typhlichthys eigenmanni
AGAGAGACATAACACAATAATAAATTGTCATTGAAAGGACCTTTGGTGTAAGATAACCAGCGAGGGGGACGGGATCACGGAGCACAGCATGGGTCCCTGGAGGTCACTACACACTCTTCTTAATTTTGAAACGGGCCAAAAACTATTTTCTTGTAAGATGTGTTTGCCATGCCACTGATGTCCCATGGTGGAATCTACTCTAAAGGTTGAGGTGTCCAAGATTTATTGAACACTTATCTGTAATGTGTTCATGTGTCGCTGTCGTAACTGAACATGCTTCAGTTATGAACTTCATTTGTTTTTCCAATGTATTTCACATCACAAACTATGGAACTGCTCAAAGCAACATGGGTGAAGGACAGCTAGTGTATACTTACCATAAATACTGTACAGTCGCTTGACCAGCAGAGTGGACACATTAGTAGATATACTGTATTTCAGATACACTGGAACTTGATGGAAGATTTATAATGAGAGAACATCTTCATTACAGAAAATACAATGTATTCCCTAACATCAGAGTACATACTACTACAGTACTACTAAAAAGTATAAAGTATAAACATACAGTACTGTTTTATTCTAGAAGCTAGACTCACTAAGCTGACATTTTAAACGCTAACAAACACTATACTGTTAGCTTGTTTAGAGTGCTACGCATGATGAAGTCTAGGAGCATAGGCTATAGGGTCAAATGAAAGATCAGAAAGCATTTATTTTGAGACCAATTCTAAAATGTTGATGAAAGTATGAGATAAGAGAGTGACATGTCTTTATGCATATGCTTTTTGCAGCGTGAACACTCATTTATTTTGAAATGCCTACAGGTGCATACCAAGCAGCAGAATAAACATTTGACAGAAGGAAAGACAGTGAAATCATTGTCAAGGTCACATCGAAGCTCAATTTAATTAAAAGCTGTAAACATACACTAAAACATGTAAACATTGATCATATTATATTACTTCAATTGCATTGGGATGAACTACTGCAATAAATCCAAGTACACAAAGTCACTTTGTGCATACTGTAAAGGAAGGCCTAAAAGCAAATGTTACTGATGCATAAATTACTTACAGCATAATTTACTGTATACATGATGTCATGGATTACATGCACACACAGACACACACATCTATTTAATTTCAATAAATCAATCATAGTAGCTTAGTGGTCACCCTGCCACTGCCCTGTATGTTTTAGATATCTTCCTGCTCCAACACACCGGATTCAAATGAATGGGCCTTAGTCTGACTGCACTGAGACATCTAAAGCATGCAGGACAGTGGCCCTCCAGGACCGGAACAGTATAGCCCTGCGCTAGTGGTTAGGGTAGCGGTCTCTTAGCCAAAATGCTGTGGGTTTAAATGTTGAGTACAGAATGTTGGCTAACCCTGTGCCCTCAGAAAAGTTGTGTCTGCCTGCAGCTAGTCAATATTATCTATTCTGAGACACAAACCATAATCACGAGGAGTCAGTTATGATGGTGGCCACAGGCATATCCAGACAACAAAGTGATGCATCATGACAGCTCTGTCTGTCCTGGGTTTGACCAATGACAAGAGTCTCCACAACCAAGTGTTGCTAGCCTGGCAGGTCATTGGCTCCATCAGCAGTAATGGTGAGAGAGAAGTCAATTTCTTCCACCTCTGCCATTCACAAGTGTCAGAAACAGCTATCTAGCGTTAGCTTTAAAGAGGCAGCTGGCAAGCGGCTTGGTAGTGATTCTGCTCATTAAATTGGCCCTCATGCTATGTTGAAGTTTCTGCCACAAGTTGAGGTTACACAAAGTAGATTGAACCTTCTCCCCTTGCAGCTTCTATGACCCTCTCTTCTTCATTATTTTCACTTGTACTGCCAGGTTCGCAGTTAGGTTTTAACAACTGTCTACTCAAAGAGAACTGTTAGTGCTGACAGAATAGCTATGGGCTTAAGAGGTTAGGTGGTGAATATTATTTGCCATGTGTCATTACTTGTCCTTAGACTCAGAACATATAACTGAACACTTGTAAAGATGTGAAGCTGTAGCTCTTTATTGCAGTTATGGTTTAAGGTGTTTTTTTTAACAGAATTAAATGTCTATTTGAGTGTAAAGTACTCCCACACATAAATATGATTTACATGGTCAGGAAAGATAAAAGTAAAAGTGGAGAGGGGATTAGGCAATGCCAGGATTTTAATTTAACTGCCTATATTTAGAATGGTTTTGTGGGGAACCAGTGCTCAAAATACAGTTAATGTTACTGTATATTGCAAGCAGGGCTTGTGTAATGGTGTTTTCAAAATAGTGTTAACATTTGCCTATACTTTTTAACAAGACTAGGCCATTTCACTCCACGTTTCTGAGTATTGCTTCCATATCTTTCTTTGGTACAGTGCTGTGTTTACCTACTCTGTGACAGATATACTGATGATTTACACGTTTTTGGTTTGATGTCTCTCACTGCTTTGTCTAATGGACTGACTTCAAAAAACATTCAAATCAGCAGGGGGTCCCTGTCCTTATTGTATTAACCACAGTCATGTGTTCCTCTGTGATAGGTCAGTGGAAGAATTACCGACCCATAGCTAATGTTAATCTTGATATCAGTCTTAACAAATACACCAAGTTCTATGTTATTGGCAGATAAGTTAGTGGTTGTTAGTGGTATTTTGCACTGTGAGAACTGTCTCACTCGACACTAGGATAAATTAATAAACCAGTAGCTTTATTGAACAGTTCAGTGAGAAGGGGAAACCGCCTCCTCTTTTAGGGTTACTGGGCCTGCAAACTACAGTGCTCTTGAGCATGGCACCTGAGGGAGCACAGAAGAAAACATTCAAAATAATATTCAAGTAGTGCTACAAGTAGTTGTCCACAATCTGAGTTTTGATTTTTCCAGGTAGCATACTGGCTTGGGTAATACGACAAGAGATGTGTATTAAACAGTGATTTGTGGTCCAATAGTGTTCGAAGAATGGTGAAGTCCAATTATTCATTTCAGTATTCAAAACCGGAGAGACTTCAAAGATGCTTCAAAATCTGCAAAACCAGTAATCAGTATTTCTCACTGCAAGTCATAAGGTTTGGCCCACTGACACTTGCCATTCTGGAGAAAGAAGCTCTGTTAAGCTCGCTATGGTGTACCCCGCCAATTACTTCTCTGTTTATGTGGTAGTGGATTAACATTTAGTCTATAACAATGCTTGCTGTCAACTGGCTACTGTGGCATATTGGCGTTGACGTGTGCATTTAAGACATACAAATTGCCTGGAAATTAAATAAAGCAAATCTATTAAACCACATGCAACACAAACATCAGCATGCAAGCTGTATTTCTTGACAAAAAAATAAATAAAAATACAACAGATGTGCTCACAACATTCCAACACACAGCCTTCTGTCTAAGCTTGCTGTAGATGTAGAAGCAATACAAATTATTCACAATAGCAAAACTAACAACACAACTGTAAATTATCCCACATATAATAACCAAACTGGACTTCTGTCCAGGGTTATAGCATGTAATCATGTTAGCAATAGAGAAACACAATCAAACCCTATACATATTTATCTACAGAACACAGGAAATATGATCTGCCCTCTTGCCATGTCCTACCAAGCTTCACCTTTCTAACATGTACACACATTATTCACAAAGTGGAATAAACTATAGCCCAGGCATTTCAACCAAAGCAACCAATACCATTGCAAAATATAATAAACTACTGCTTGCAACAGCCAATTAGCACTGAGTAAATTAATATTAGACGTGTAAACTAACTAGCTAGCTAACTAACTAACAAAGGTTTGTGTTTTTGCTACTACTAATGTCGGTCTATAGTAGTTTATATCTCTGTCATCTCTCTTCAGCCTTGGATACATGGAAACATCTGACCCTAATTGGTTAGGTATCATACAGTATAATATTTATAAATTCTTGCATTGAGTGAATACTGTAATGCAGATCAGACAGAATGATTACATTCTAGTGAATGGAAATGAAAAAGAAAAACATTTGATTGAATAACGTACAGCAGGACCATATACATCAGTACATGGTCCTGATCCTATGTGATCCTAATACTTCAAAGGCAGTTGTAGACCAAAAAACAGGCCTGTTCCGTCCCGTGTGCAGGCCTATGCTCTAAAGGTATTGTATGGGAAATAGTGTGTCTTAGAAGCTGCTCTATAACCTGTGTGGGTGTGGCCATTGCTGGAAAGTTTAGGATAATTTGCATTTCCAAATAGTTTTGCTTTTCAACAAACACTGTTTCTGGCTATTTATATAATTATTAACTTGTTTTTCATCTGTGTGTGGTGTGTTTTACAATTCAACATTGGACTGCAAACCATTCCTGATTGAATGTGTACAGACCCTTTTCACGAAATGCATTTTGGATCTGGTTAAAAATAAGTGTAGAGCAATTACTCGTGTTTCTGTTAAATGTCTTAGTTCCCTATCACAGGAACTGTGATCTATTACTTATGGTACATGATCATGTGATCATGGTAATCCAATCGAAAAACTCTACAATCACGCCGAATGGCTGAGAAGGTCAAAGCTGCGCCCCTGACCCGCCTCGTGGGGCATAAATAGCAGCGTACCCTCTCAACTTCCTCTTTTCTTGCTTCACATCCGCTTGTCAAGGAATCCTTTCGAATCGACCTACCGTAAATATACGCACCCTCGATTAATTTGTTTGACTTTATGCACAGAGCTAAGTCACTCTTTAGAGTTGGTGTGTGTTCCTTTCTACTCACCAGCTCCGAGTGCCTGTGTGTATTTTCTGGTCTCTTAACAGGTGACGCCATGTCGTCGAAACTGTACCCGGAGTGTGGTCACTCCCGGGTCAAAGGAGACCGCCATTTGAGCTGCGTGCGTTGCCTGGGAAGGCTCCACGCCGAAACTGCCCTCCTAGGGGACGAGGTGGCGTGCAGCTCCTGCTCTCAAATGTCCCTGGGGACAATTCGACGGAGGCTCCGAATGTTCCCAGCGGAGGCGGAGGAAGACGTCCCCATGTCGGACTCGGAATTTCCGCCTTTAGCTAGCTCCGTGGCAGGTGTGGGCTCCGCTCCGAGCGCCGCTCCCCCACCCGGAGCTAGCACATCGCCTCGTGCTAGTCCTTCGCCACGTGCCAGTCCAATTACTCGGCCAGCAGTCTCTTTCCCGAGCAGCTTCCGGGAAGAGCTCAGCGGCGAAGACATCGAATTCGGCAGCCACGATGTGTGCGACTTCGAATCATCGGACGACGACCTGCCCATTGACCAGGACGACGGTGCTAGCACGGCGATTTCATTAGCAGCTAAGCATATTAGCACGGAGTTGCTTGACGTAGCCCAGCGTGCTGCGGCTAAGTTGGGCCTCTCTATTCCCCCTCCGCCCATTGCCGATGGTTCGCTCCTGGACGGAGAGTTCTACGAGGGAGCCCCTCGTCGAGGCCCTCCCCTCATCCCTCTCTTCCCCGAGGTCCACCAAAAAAGGGTGGACGAACCCCTTTTCCGCCCGTGCACCGGTCCGGGGTTTTGATGGTTTGACTATGCTGGACCAGGCTCGTGAGCTAGGCTACACGGTTTTCCCGCCCGTTGAGGGCCCGATAGCCAGCTATCTAGCCCCAATGGAGTCAGCGGGCTCCCCCGGTCTCCCCCGACGGTGCCTTCGGAGAGGCTGTAGAGCTGATGACTGCAAGGTTTGAGGAGGCAAAGAAGAGCCAGGAAGCACTTGCCGCGTGCATCCCACGCTAGCATCGAGAATTCTCTCATCCCTCGGCCAACAGCTCTTCTCAGCCACCTAAGGGAGACAGAGCCTTCCGCTCCCCGCCTCCGCCACAGACGCAGTCTCACCCACGAGACTGGAGCAGAAACTCCTTCCGCCCTTCGAGCCGGGGTAAACAGCAGTCGGGTCAGTGGAGCAGGTCTCAGTCCAGCCACCGCCAACAGCCGGGTCCTTCGGTGACACAACCGAAGCCCTGAACGAGCTCTAAAGAGGAGCGGGGCAAATTTGACAGGGCCAAGGCCCGCAAAACGTTGCTCTCTCCCCCGACACGAGGCCGGAGAGCACGTTATGTCTGCACAAACACATAAACACATACACTGGCCCGACCACTCGCCCAAGTATGTTGTTTACACTAAGCATGCCCCACTCCTGCTATCCACACAGCGTTTATCCCAGTCCCGATTACATGAATCCTGACGGGCAAACAGCTGTAATCAAAGCCATTGTCAGCCCCCGTTCTACGAACGCCGTCCTGCTAAAACGTTTAAAGAGACAGGCGAATTACTGTCCTCGTTCTACCAACGCCAACTCGCCAAACAAATTAAACACAATCGGCCCAGTTTGACACTCGAGCTCGGCCGATGTAATAAACCCAGCCCCCCCATTGTCTCACAACATGCGGGGAACGGTAAAGCAATTGACCATGAGCGGGCTCTCGCCCAACCTATTGCGATACAGGCCCACGCTACAACAGTGCGCACAGGCATGGCACGCACACACGGCGTGCCCGTGGGTTCTGAAAACAATAGAAGCGGGTTACGTCATTCAGTTTGCAAGACTCCTCCCTCGATTCAAGGGGATTGTCGAGTCTATAGTGCTGAACAAACTACGCTTATCCTTTCAGAGTTGAGCATATGAATTCCAAGCTCTGCCTTTTGGCCTGTCTTTAGCCCCCCGCGTTTTCACCAAATGCGTGGAGGCTGACCTAGCACCGCGAATATACAACTACCTGGACGACTAATATGCAGCTCGTCTCAGGCCAAAGCCAACCAATATACTTCACTGACAGTGACTCAACTGGGAAAATTGGGCTTCGCCATCAATATGGAGAAGTGCGTGCTGGTGCCAAGCCAGCATTGCACCTTCCCGGGCGTAGAATTGGACTCTAACACGATGATGACATGCCTTTCTCCAGACAGGATACAGGCTATCAGGTCGTGTGTGAGGCTTTTCAGAACTGGTCAAACGGTGACGTCGCTACAGTGCCAGAAACTTCTGGGCATGATGGCGGCCGCGGTGCTGCCCATGGGCATGCTGCGTGCCCGTGCGTTCCAGATGTGGTATATCAACAAACGTCTTCATCCTACCAGGGGCAGACACCGCCTGCTGACTGTGCCCCCGAGGTGCAGGTGGGCATTGAAGGTGTGGAACAAAGCCCAGTTCCTCCACAAGGGGGCCCCCATTAGTGAATGTGTCGCGTCGCGCCACAATTTCCACAAACGCGTCCGCCGCGGGGTGGGGCGCTGTTTACAATGGGGCGTCGGCCAGCGGCCGTTGGACAACGGCCCAGGAAAAATCGCACATAAAAGTGTTGGAGCTGTACACAGTGTTGTTAGCACTACAGCATTTTTCGTCGGTCCTGGTGAGGTCAGACACGCCAGCAATAACACATACCTAGCCGAGAAAGAAGCTATACGCTTTTCCTCCGGTGGCACTCATTCAGCCTCTACTAGACAGAGCGAGGGACGATGTGTTAACCCTGATTCTGGTGGCTCCATACTGGCCCAACCAGCAATGGTTTGCATACCTCTGCGATCTGTGTGTGGGGTCTCCATGGAAAATTCCCCGCCGCCGGGACCTGCTTATGCAGGCACGCGGGTCCATCTGGCACCCGCGCTCGGATCTGTATTGTCTCCGGACCTGGTACCTGAGCGGGAGAAGCTCCTAGCATCAGAACTGTCTGATGAAGTAGTTGCCACTATACAGAGTACAAGAGTGCCCTCTACACGCTCTCAGTACTCCTTGAAGTGGCGGATCTTCGCCCAGTGGTGTCAGTCACGGGGGTATAATCCTTCTCAGTGCCCTGTTGGTCCAATCCTGGATTTTTTACAGGACATGTTCGCCAAGGGAAAGGCAGCGTCAATGCTCAAGGTCTACCTAGCAGCGATCTCAGCATGCCATGTCGGCTTAAACGGATCGACACCTGGGAACCACCCACTGTCGTCACGTTTTATGGCCGGCATGCGGCGCCTACGGCCAGCACGGTCTTCCTTGGTACCACCTTGGGATCTGATGGTGGTCTTACAGGCATTGGCAGGGCCCCCATTTGAGCCCCTGCACACTGCGGACATTAAAACTGTGTCACTGAAGACAGTACTGTTACTAGTGCTTGCTTCTGCAAAACGGGTCGGGGAGCTACAGGCCTTGTCTGTACACCCATCCTGCATGCAGTTTGTGAGGGACGGACAGAGAGTGGTTATGCGTCCTAACGCGGCGTTCATGTCTAAGGTGATTACCGCACCATTTAGGAACCAAGTAATCGAACTTGAGGCATTTCACCCGCCCCCGTTTGCATCAGTGGAGGATGAAAGGCTGAACGCGTTGTGTCCGGTGCGGTCTGCACGATGCTACGTTGATCGCACTAAGGGCTATAGGCGTAGTGACCAGCTGTTTGTGTGCTTTGGCTCCCAAGCCAGGGATAAGCCTCTGTCCAAAGGGCGGCTATCGCACTGGCTGGTTGAGGCAATAGGGCTGGCCTACAGGTGCCTGTCCCTGGAGGTTCCGCTAGGCTTGCATGCCCACTCGACTACAGGGGTCTCATCTTCCTGGGCCCTTTTCAGAGGGGTTTCAGTGGATGACATATGTAGAGCGGCGAGCTGGAGCTCCCCGCACACATTTGTACGGTTCTACATGCTTGATGTTACCAGATCCTCCATGGGTGATGGAGTTGTTGGAGCATGTGACCCAGTGGTGTGAGCCACATACTGTCTAAAAAGCATTCTATACATGTCCAATAATTCTGCCTGACGGATGCTATAAGGGAGGTGGATTGAGGTCCCCTTTTTACCCGCCCCAACATCCTTCACAGTCTGTGGGTCTATGTTGGGCTTCACATAGGTGTGTTAGTGATGCCGTGCTTATTGAAGCATATGTTCGGGATTCCCCTCGGTCCGCCACCATACTGGTCGCGTGATTGTATACGGTCCCATAAGCATTAGATTGCAGTTCCTGCGATAAGGAACGTCTGGGATGTTTTCACATCCTCGGTTCTCTGAGTAGGGACCAGATCTATTACTTTCGCTGTGTTACGGTGCGTCCCGAGGTGCTCAGCGGTGAGAAGAGGAAGTTGAGAGGGCACGCTGCTATTTATGCCCCACGGGGCGGGTCAGGAGCTTCTCAGCCATTCGGCGTGATTGTAGAGTTTTTTGATTGGATTATCATGATCACATGATCATGTACATAAGTAATAGATCTGGTCCCTACTCAGGGAACCGAGGATGTGAAAACATCCCAGACGTTTCATCTGCACAGTCTGCACTCACCGTCTGGCAGGCTCTGCTCGAGTGTTGCCCTCAGCTCAATGTTATTAGTTGAGAATACATGTATAGTCTGGGAACTAACTAGATGGTGGTAGAGCTAGATGAGGTGATCAAAACAGTTGTAGCATCGCCGATTGGTTCTACGCTGTCCAATAGTTTCAATATTGACCAAAGGTCTACGCCCAGTAGGAGGCAACGACTGTTAACACTATCCAATGGACTGTGTCACAAAGTAAATATTGGGTCTAGTTACAAAGTTACAAATGGCTAGGCCTAGCCTACAGTAGGCTATATATATATATATATATATATATATATATATATACAGCAAAATACATATGTACCAACACTGTTCAAATGTTCAATTGTGTAGTAATGGATTCCTTTTTCCATACATAGGCATATACATAGGCCGCTACTGTATACCGTATGTTATCTGATATACCTCTGACTATGAATTGGGTAGTTTAATTACAGGCTTTGAGGTCATACATCAATCACTGGTAAGGCTGGATGCCTCATCCCAATTATGTATCCCAAGCAATGCTCAAGGGCCTTATTTTGACCATCGTTGATGAGAACACAACCTTTCCAATGCACAAACACATGCACGCGTGCACACTGTGTGTCTTGCATCCACTCTATGATGGTAATCTCACTGCGGATTAGACATTCTCAGATGTCAAAGTCAGTGTATTTCTTTTTTTTGTGTGTGTGTGTGTGTCAGAGCGGAAGCCGGTCTGGGGAACACATAGTCATTAACATGCCTCCATGTTGTGCTGTTCCAACATTTCCACTTGTTTTCTCACTCCCCACATCTTCAAATCACCATGTCTACTTTATAGCAATTTTGACCTCTTACCGGATGACTTTCTGTCAGTTAGAAAGTGGAAGATGTAATGGACAGCTTGCTTTCATAATAATTTGTCATGGTTTTGTTTTTTTGTTTTCATTTTTTCCTACAGTAAATACTTGTTTGAATTATGGGCAATGGAAACTTATGATATTTTATTTACCCAGGTGCTTGAATCAGATCAAAAATACTTTTTTAACCATATGTATCAGTAACATGTACTCCCATGTGTTAAAATGATTTTCTTCTAACCTGCACAAATGTAATTTAAAATATCTCAATTTAGTTATTAGTCAAACTATTATTGTGGATAGTCCTTCCGAACTGAATTTTATAAGGTTGTACAAGACAAGACAAAACGGTATAAACCAACATGTGCTGTCTTTAACTATTTCAAAAGTGACTGAAAAAGTATCACAGCTTTACCTCTAGGGTATATCTCCCTAATGAATTACTTGATTAAAAGCACTTATGCGGGAAAGAAAAAGTGAATATTTGTCTATATTCAATCACATACATTACACGAGAGAACAGTGCTAACAATGTCAGGGTGCTTCTACAAAGGCATGCACAATCAATACGGCATAAATTAATGTAATGCAAAGTTCTTCAGTGTCATATTAGTTTTAGCAGTTCATTTAAGGATATTTTTGTTGACGCAATGTTCAGGGTATGTGCGTTTTGGAATGTTAGCTGCTTTATAACAACGAGAATCCCTAAAAATACGTCAGATTAAGTGGATTGTTTCATAAGAGATTCTGAGTCTGTCCATGCCTCCTGGGCCCCCCAAAAGGCAATTTTGCATTTGAGGCAGGATAAGTCAGTTTGTTTTCATCTGTTCAATGTCACCACCCTTCCCTCTCATTGGCTAATCAATGGAACCCAAGAGGGCTCGTCAGTCATCAAGGAATGTCAGCCAAAAGCCTTTGATCCTCTGACCTTCACCATTTGCGCTCTAGCAGAAATATAGAGTGATCCATGTTTGCATGGTGTTAATGGGTCTCTGAGGACGACGCTGACAGTCCTTTAGTTTCAAGAGGGTCAGGCCTATAGCTGTATAGCATTGCCTTGAAAACTGTTGGCAATTTGTTGTTCTCCCACTACAATCTCCCCAAAGACCCATGCACTGGTGTCCATATGACAGTAAACTAAGAGGCTTATTAGTAAAACATGATTAAGTGATTAGTTGTTAATAAGAAAAAACACAGATTATGTTTGAAGTGGAGCATGTGTTTAATATGGAAACATCTAACTCTGAGCCACTGCAAGTCAGTTCATTCAAAGTGAGAAATAAACTGTATTAAAATAAATGTTTATTTTTAAAATAAGTCCATCTCTGTCTAGTACAGTGACTGCAAATCATATTTTGTTGATCTTATTTTGTATGTACTTGTGTCTTCAAACGCCTACATGTTGTAATGGCATTCTGGCTGGAGCTATGAACTGATTCCTCTCTCGGAGGCAGCCATTTATCTTAATCTGAGGTGACCTAAATCCTAGACATTTCCTGCTGCACCTTTTAAAACGGAATCTCACACTCCCTCCCCCCAAATGCCCTCCTCCCTCCACCGTCCCTATCTTAACCATAATTGATGACTGTAACCTTTTAATGGGCCACCGTATTCATTCAACATGCAAGTACGCTTCTATGATTTTCCATGCAGGCACACGGAAAATGTGGACTATACTGTACAGTGCTGCATTTAAATGGAGGATATGACATGGCATAGTACCCTCTTGTTGAAGAAAGGTTAATCTATGATCAGACCACATGTCCAGGATGCTGATACATAGGCAGATATGGAACTGATACTTCAAACTGACAATTTCACAGCTGTGAAAAATATTGGAAGAAATTATGAAAAAGAGAAACTGCGCCACTGATGACTTGATGTCTTTTAATGGAGGCTAAAAGGCTTTGTCATGAGAATGTTAAATAAATAATTCAGTGAATGCAACATGTGCAGCAACAAGACAAACTTTGTTTTGTATATGTTGATACTGGGACTTGAATATTTAGCAGGCAATTTCCTGTAAACAAATTATATGTTTACATTTATGTAGTATCACAAGATAACAGACATTTATACTATTGACAAAAGATGGGCGGCTAGGAGAAACATTTGGAAGTTGTAATCAAGAGGTAGCAATTTACAATGATAACAAAATGGTCTGTTTACAACGGTAATCAATCAAGATACAGGGGAAACAAAACAGTACTACTACAGCAGTACTACAGGAAGGCGATAGGGGGTACTAGATCAAAGGTAGGCACTGGTCAACATACTCTACGGTTATCATTGTGTATAGCTTAGGTCTTAGGTCAATCAGTCATAAGATACAGTAAGTTGTCTTAAGTTTTAATTTGCTGGCAATCCATTGTTTAACAACATTTAGCATAATTGACTGAATATTCAAGTGTATGTCCTTAGTCATAATATTGTCACATGTGCTGTTGCAGAGCATTAGCTGGGATGTCCATTTAGCAGTCAGTAAAGGGATGCCCTGGAGAAAGAACTATTGGGGGAAACAGCGGGTACAGAAAGTCTTCAGTCATATTGTCTGACTCTTGAAACTTAAAATGCAAATATTAAATGAAATGCTGTTGTTAAATACAATTACAAGCCATCGATAAATCAGTCCCCACCTACCCACCCCCACCATATTGCATTGTACTGTGCAAGTGAGCGACCAGAAGGCTGAGCTCAGATCAGTGCGGCCATGCTGGTTAAAAAGAAAACTGACAAAAATGTTTGAAAAAAAGAAGAAAAAAAAAAACATAATGTTGCCCATTGGCTAATACCGACATAAAATTATAGGCCCACTCAATAAAGACATTTCACAAAACAACTGTTGAATTTTTTTCCTATCGTAATACAGTAGTACTGTACTGTAGCTATAAATCTAGAATCAAACCAATCTTTGAATTAAATTGAGCATTCAAATTGGACCATACAATGCTAATTGCCAGTAATCACTATATTGTGCTTCATTTTCTCTTGTTTATAATTACAATTATTAATGACTAACAGTCCAATAATGTACTGTATGTTATGCAGTCTGAAACAATGCAGTGCTGCAACCTAATAGTTTTGCAAATCAACTATTGTCTGTTCAAGAATGAAACAAATAATTAAAAAAAAAGACTATACTGTGTGGTTTAAATTAAAGGGATTCATCTCTATTTACAGATAAGTCATTTCATTCAAACTATGCGTGTCGGCATGTTGCTTGTCCTCCACCCACCCGCGCATTAGTGCCATGCCATTTATGATGCATACCAGCAGCAGCCAAATTGCAAGTGATCTCATAAACTCGGCATTTATCCTTGAACAGATTGACTAATCTGAGCCCCAAAACATAACAATCTGCTGCATGTGAAATGTTGTGGTACACGTTACCTTCAAACTGTTAAAGTGGCAGTGTGCATGATCTAGAATCATAATGCATGTTCATGGTAGGGGGCATCTCACCAACAGGCTTGATACGTTTTCAATGATGCCAGCATTTTAGCATTGAATGAGGAGAACTACTTTTAGCAGAAGTTGCTCCACCTGAGAGACACAACTCATACTGTATGTTCTCACATGCACATGCACAATATCAGCGATACAGGGTCTTATTCTGCACCTGGACAAAAAGTAAGCACTGAGCCATTTAATGTGATATTTTTACTTCCCAAAACACATTTGGTTTCCATTCCAGTTAACAGCTACAGTATATCTTAATGGCCACAACCATACACAATAGATAGTCCATCAGTGACGCACACACACACACAAACACAAAATGATATAAAGTATATATATATATATATATATATATATATATATATAGTAATTAAGACCTATATGTACTATACAATGTACATGTCTAATTAATACACATGCTCAACATGTAATCAGTGAAATGTTGGACAATCACATTGCAGATGGAAATGGATGGCTGGCAACAAACATTGTTTCTCTTCTTAACCATGAATATTTCATGTTACAGTGTAGAATGGGTTACTGTAGTGGTAAAAGGTGTTGTTTAATAATATTGGCAATAAAGCTGGTTTGTCTGGGTAGAGTGAATTCCCAAGGCACTATTTTCAGAGCTCGTTTTATTAGCACAGTCTTAGAATGAGAAAAAACACAACACTACAGTATAATGCTGTAGCTTTTTTACAATATCTACAACAATAGCTGAGGGATATAATATATAAGCCTCATTTTACTTGCGAAATTAGCAGCAACCAAATGCTTTTTTTGAGGATAACACTTCAGAGTACAGAGTACAGATATATAGAACATGATTTAATTATGCTGCTAATATACTGTGAATAAAAAAA
>JAODUK010086002.1:0-14419 GCA_027564635.1 Typhlichthys eigenmanni
TACTTCTCCCATAGAGTTCTATTGAGGACTCTCTAAGTGGTCTGTCTCCTCTATATAATGTCTCTGGTACTTCTCCTCTCCAGATCCACGAAAAAGACGAGGAGGAAATGAATGAGAAGAATGACAACGCAAACTGCCTAAAGGACGATCCTCTCATCACCGCAGATCAGGTGAGTCTGTAGGCAGATGTTTGTGTCCGCGGTAAAAAGCAAGTGTTTGTGTCCATAGTTGCAGACAGCTGTGTGTGTCAGCGGTGTCGTAGCAAAGATTTTTGCTACGGTGCCGTCTGTTGGAAATTCAGTTAAATTGTATTCTCTCTTGTCGTAGGCAGGTGTGTGTGTCCGGATGTAGACTGATTTAGACGGAGCCCATATGTAACACACAGTATAGTTACACTTCACCTAGAGAGCATCTGAACCACGCTGTCCTGTCCAAGGTAATTGAGGAGATCGTGGAGATGATGGAGAACTCCCCAGACCCAGGGGAGACCGAGGAGGAAGACGAGGAGGACACCATCAGTCACTGTTCCCCGAGAATGAATCGTTCCCTCCTTGAGGAGATCAAGCAGCTGTCACAGGCCTCCAACAACAACTGCTCTTATGAAGGTGGGTGGGTTGCTATGGGAACTTTAACTGTTTATGGTTGTTTTATATTTTTACATTTATAGAAATTGTGAAATTACCATTTTTGAGGCAATTCACAACGTTCCTGTGGTAATTCACAGGTAGAGTAAAAGTGCATGATGCTGCATGGTTTATTTGGTTCCCATGGTTCACCTGGTTCCCATGGTTACCTCTTCCCTGGTTCCCCTGGTTACCTCTTCCCTAGTTCCCCTGGTTACCTCTTCCCTGGTTCCCTTGGTTAACTCTTCCCTGGTTCCCCTGGTTGCCTCTCCCCTGGTTCCCATGGTGCCCTCTCCCCTTCCCTGGTTCCCCTGGTTACCTCTCCCCTGGTTCCCATGGTGCCCTCTCCTCTCCCCTGGCAGGCCTGGTGCTGATGCCCAGCGCGGGGCTGGCGTCCCTGCTGGTGAGGGTGGAGGCGGCAATCCGCGGCTACTCCGAGGAGCTGGTGGCCCAGCTGGCGCGCCGTGACGAGCTGGAGTTCGAGAAGGAGGTGAAGAACACCTTCATCACGGCGCTCATGGAGGTGCAGAACCGGCAGAAGGAGCAGCGCGATGGCGGTGGCGGCGGCAGCAGCAAGAGGCGGCGTCGGGAGAAGGCACTGAGCCTGCAGGGGTGCGGGGCCACGACTCCTGTCGCTGGTGGCAACACGACGACGGCCGCCGCTCGCACGGAGAAGACGGCCAGCATGCCCGCCAAGGTACGTGCTACAGGCCGCGCACGGCGTGAGTATGCCAAGTAGGACATGCTCCTGGCAGCCAGCCATCTGACGTCACCAGTCAGGTCGTTAATATTTACTCTTTATAGTCTAGTACCTAGCTAGAGCGGTAGCTAGTGCCTAGCTAGAGTGTTAGCCAGTGCCTAGCTAGAGCGGTAGCTAGTGCATAGCTAGAGTGTTAGCCAGTGCCTAGCTAGAACGGTAGCTAGAGCCTAGCTAGATTGTTAGCCAGTGCCTAGCTAGAGCGGTAGCTAGTGCCTAGCTAGAGTGTTAGCCAGTGCCTAGCTAGAGCGGTAGCTAGTGCCTAGCTAGAGCCTAGCTAGAGTGTTAGCCAGTGCATAGCTAGAGCGGTAGCTAGAGCCTAGCTAGAGTGTTAGCCAGTACCTAGCTAGAGCGGTAGCTAGTGCCTAGCTAGAGCGGTAGCTAGAGCCTAGCTAGAGTGTTAGCCAGTGCATAGCTAGAGCGGTAGCTAGTGCCTAGTTAGAGTGTTAGCCAGTGCCTAGCTAGAGTGTTAGCCAGTGCATACCTAGAGTGTTAGTGCTCCTCCTGTTTGATGCATTTTATACAAGAACACAGTAAAATACAGGTTTACTGTCCTACTTAATAATAAATTATGTAAAGCAATTTACGCCCTTTACATACTGGATGCGTAGTCGCTCACCTATTCACAGGAATGCCATTCATTTCTTATGGAGCGCCACGTAGAGCATTATACTGTGAGAGTTTTAACTTTAATCTTGGAAATGGGAACACTGGGACAGTGGTGCAGTGAGTAGAGCAAGGCGACAGGTGATCCAAAAGTCGCTGGTTTGATCCCGGCTAACTCCTCACCAAGTGTCGAGGTGTCCTTGAGCAAAGCACTTAACCCTTACTGCTCCCGGTGGTTGGTCGCGCCTTACACGGCAGAAAGAGGCTTTGAGTGGCCGGAAGGTTAGAAAAGCGCTATATAAATGCAGTCCATTTACCATTTGCTGCTAGCTGCTAGCATCACCATGGATACAAACTGTAATCGGAAATAATAATAATAATAATACATTTTATTTTGGACACCTTTCTAAAAACCCAAGGACATCTTACATAGCAAACACATAGATATAAACATTTGGCTGAAAAATACATACTATAGAAATAAACTTTTGATCTGAGAAATATATACAAAATAAAAATAAAATAAAAATAAAATAAATAAAATAAAATAAATATACAATACAATAAATGAAACAGTCAGTTGAGAGTGGAAAAAAGTGTCGAATGTCATAGCAATCTTGAAGAGGTGGGTTTTGAGGAGTTTAGCAAACGAGGTGACCGTGGTGGCGTGTCGTATGTGCAGTGTAAGAGCACTCCAGAGTCTGGGGGCAGAGCAGCTGAAGGCCCGAGCCCCCATGGTGGAGAGGTGGAATGGGGGGCTGACAAAATGTTGCATTGTGGCTGCGTAGGGAAACTACGCATCCAGTATTTAAAGGGCGTCCAGTAAGATAAGAAGAATATAGTCTACTAACATTAAAGGGTAAAGAGAGTATGATATAAGAGCACCTAATACATTGATGATGTCAGAGGGCTGTGATTGGTTCATGGCAATGTTGGTCCAGGAGCATGTCCTATATGACGACTTTCCAGACCACAATCTCAGAGAACAAGTCGAGAGAAATAGTCAGATGGAGCCGGGCTAGCTCAAGGCATGCTACATGTAATCTAACCTTATTGAAGTTGTGTTCAGGTTCGAACTGTGTATATGTTCCATACAATGTAAGGGACTAATGTATACTGTGCAGAAAGGTGAAACCGTGTTTCCACACAGCATTCTCTCTCTCTCTTTCTCGCTCTCTCTCTCTCTCTCTAACATCGAGTTAGTTTAATGGATCTTAAAGCCATTATCCTAACTCTTCCAGGAAAGAATGGAAATGGTCCATTAAACGTATCCAGACAGGTCCCAGACCAGTCACGTCACTTTAGCCAAACATAACAGCAAAACAAGTTCCTTCCATATGAGATGAACAGAAAATATTTATCAAATTGCACGAGCAGCTACTTGATCTGACAATCTTGGTTAATCTATAGTCCTTTTGGTCTTTTGGACTACCAGCAAAAAGCTCATGGGTTCAAGTACCAGATTTAGTCTACGTGTAAGCATCCTTGAACAAGATGCCAGCCTGACCCCTGTCTGCTCTGTGTTATAGCCTACTATACTAGTTAATGTATAATAATTATAACTGTATTGTCGCTTTGCATGAAAGTGTCTGCGAAATATACCTAATTGTAGATTATCATTGTAGAGTATCAGTATCTACGTGAGGCGCTGACACAAAATCGAAAATAAGTTAAATGTGGAAAAACCAATGTGGCGGCCACTCTGGTGACAAGCTGCAACTGCACCCTGTATGTTTTTATGATTTCACATTCTCTAGATTAAAACATATATATTTTTCAAGTTGCAGATGTTTGTGTCCATAGCTGTGGCCTTCCCTGGTGACTGGATAAACCAGGCCCAGTGCTAATAGTAATTAACAGTTAATATTTGACGTGTGTTGATATTTCATGCCTTGCAGCGCTTCAGCATGGAGGGGTTGTCCAACATCCTGCAGACGGGTATCAGACAGACTTTTGGAAGCACAGGAAGTGAGAAACAGGTACGGTGCAGAGGTCAAATGCTCTGGAAAAGGTCAGAGGTCAAAAGCCATGCTCTCATAATCCAAAAGTCTAAAATGAAAAGCTTTTGGGGACAGGGCATTCTCAAGGCTTGCCCCAATGCCCTGGAACTCTCCCACAAAGCATCCTTGACTCTTGAGCAAGACAACCTCCATCTTCTTCCAGCAACGCCTAAAGAAGTCACAACATTATAACATAACAACAATGTTGTGGTGCAACCAAACATAATGTTGTGGAGCAACCAAACCTAATGTTGTGGTGCAACCAAACCTAATGTTGTGGTGCATGTCTGTCTTAACATATTATGACGTGTAAATGGACATGAGGGGAAAGCATACATGTATGTTTTGTTAATGATCCATGACACTGCCGTTCACAGTAGAGGCACCTGTAAAACACACATGTTGTTAGCATGCATCTTCATTATTCTGAATCTCTGGTTTCAGTATCTTAATACAATAATTCCTTACGAGAAGAAAGGCACCCCCCCGTCTGTGGAGGACCTGCAAATGCTCACAAAAAGTAAGTGCGCCATCATTCTTGTATTTACTACTAGTCTGCTAGGAGCAATCTTAGTATTGTCAATCTTTTGGAGCAAAAATGTATCTTTACATGTAATTCTTCTCCAACAGTCCTTTATGCCATGAAGGAAGACAGCGATAAGGTGCCTACGCTCCTAACTGACTACATATTGAAAGGTAGAGTAACACAAGGCTTCAGGTTAGGATTCCTGGTTAATATGCCACCCAACTGCCATAACGTTGCGGTATTGTCTCTTTACATCTCGTAAAATAGCCTTACCATATTTTCCAGACTATTTCCAGACTGTGTTTTAGTTGTAGTTGTCTGGCTGGTCCAAAGACATGTATTTCTACGCAACATAAGACAGACAAAATACATGTATTTTGTCTACTGCATTACCAATTATGACCAAGTGATGGCACTGTTTGCATATTGACGGCAGCATTGCATAATATCATTTAAAACTCATTACAACACAAATGCCATTCCTGCGTCCGAGCAGCGCCCTCCTGCTTAACTACCCCCCTCTTTTCCCTGGTCGAAATAAGTCGCTAAATATGTCACTAGTCGATTTTTAGAAATAAAGTCACTAAGATGGACTGAAAAGTCGCTAAATGTAGCGAAATAACCCAACACTTAACATACATACATAACGCACTTAACGGCTAATCTCAACGAAATGCATCGTAACATCTCCTGTTCTCTCTCCCTCTCCCCTCCCCTCCCATCTCTTCTCTCTCTCTCTCTCTGTCTCTCTCTCTCTCTCTCTCTCTCTCTCCCTGTCCAGTTTTGTGCCCCACCTAAAGAGCCGTGGGCCCACGTGGGAGCGAGGACTTCTCCAGCCCCCCCCCTCCCCACCCTTCCAGTCCACCCACTGCATGTGGCCCTGAGCCCCCCCCCCCCCCCCGCCCCACTGACACCATTGTATTTCACCTACAGTAACTATGACTAGTGCCTTTCGCTGAGGTCATCTAGTCTTTCCTGCTCACTAAGCTCAGGCCAGACACAAAATGTACCCCCCCCCCTTCCTGCTGTGAAGAATACCACTGGGGCGGTGTGGGCGATTGTGGACCCGCCCCTCACTAAGGACTCTGCCAATCATGTCTGTCTCCTCTAGTGACCGCACCGCCACCACTTACGGGGCAGGGTTGCGTTATTCTGTTGCCATAGCGCCTGTGACCGTTCTTCTTTATTTAACAGAAATACTCGGGTTGCGTTGATCAAGCTAATTGTACAGATTCATGAATAGCCACGGTGCACTTGACATCTCCGTGTAGTGTTTAATGCAAATACAAAAGCCATGCACCTATATTTTTCTGCCAGTTTAGTACTGTAGCTTCATGTGTCAATGACTAATCACAACTATTACGGGTGCGGTAGGCCACTTTTTATTTGTTGTTGTTTTTTGAAAGTTAAATATCCAGCGCACTGGATTTTTTTGTAATTACTTTTTATTTGCATTTTAATATTTGATAAACACTATGTTGCAGGTTTGATATGTTTTCCCTTGTGTACATTCAGGATATAACTATTCCCTCCCAAGGTGTTTCCTCAATGTCATTTCCTGATGAGCTCAATTAAAAGAGGCATCTATTATGAACATATTCATGACTTTCTCTAAGCCACGGTGAATGTTACATTGCTAATTATAATAAACATTGTACCCCTACATTGTGTTTCGCTCTCTTTTCAGTATTGCAGTTTAATTCTGTTTCTGTTACGTTGGAAGACAGAAAATAACATGATAAATATTATTAGATAACTAAACTGTGATTGTTCTGGTGTTTCGCTGAATCTTGACTGGAAAGTACAATTACAAATCTAAATTGCAGGATTAGCTACGTAAACGTGAGTATGCTGTCAAGAATCCGTCAACATCTGAATTTAATGAAAGAAACGAACATTTCGGATTGACATGATTTACCCTAGAATGCATTTAATGTGTTCATGCCGCCCTCTAGCGGTCATAATGTTTCATTGCGTAAAGACAGGAATATGGCATGTTCTGTTTAGCACAGGCACTGGCTGTCAATTAGCAAAATCATACAATTGACAAAAGTTTCATCCTCACTAAAATACAGTGAGTAGAATTTCCGCCTCATATATTTTGAACATTCCAACAATTATCAGTTATTTTATTGTTTACTACGTAATACAGTATAAAAATGAAAACCTTGAGTACACATAACATTTTACCAAAGGAGATTTTTCGATTTTTCAACATTATATATATTATGGTAAAGAAGATTTTGTTTTGTTTTAGATGACTGACTTAAAATATCTGTCTCTTCAGTCACAACAGAAAATAAATTAAAACAATGTATGTAAACCTAATCAAAGACAACAACCCATGTACACATATTAATTATGCAAGCAAATTCCTAAATGGGTCTGTGTTAATAAACACTAGATTACATTTTCAATGGCATATAAATCATAGAACATGCAGGCCCACAGATAATCAGGATTGGTCTTCATTTTAACCGAACCTCAGCATAAATAACAACGCAATAACATACACATGTACTGTATGTCCAGTGTAATGACTTATTAGGAGAAGTTAAGATGGAATGATAGCTCTAATTGATTCATTCATATTTTGAAACAAATTGTATTTGACCCGACTTGTGAATGATTCCCCAACTTTAACAGATCAAATCAGAATTAGTTGTTTTGGAGGCAGTTTAACATGCTCATTTGTGCAGAAAAGATCATTTTAAGATCAGTATCAAAATGTGACCCATAAAATGAGACCCATGATGTTCTCTTTGTTACATCACAGAGAAGTGGCTTGTCATTGAGTCCAGCCATGATTTACAGCTGGTCATGTATGTATGTATGTACTGTATGTATGTATGTATGTATGTATGTATGTATGTATGTATGTATGTATGTATAAATATATATATTTATACACACACAGACACACACACACTGGTAAATATATCTACTGTGTGTGTGTGTGTCTGTGTGTGTGTGTGTGTGTGTGTGTGTATTTGCTTGTATGTGTATGTGTATGGTATGTGGTAGATCATGCTGGTCCTTACTTTGAATTATTTAGGTTATATGTCTATACCAGAATTTTAAATGTCACACCAGAACGGTGAAGGCACATAAACACATAATAATAATAATAATAATAACAATAATAATAATAATAATAATAACAATATCAACAACAACAACAAAGGTATTTCATAATTTACTAGCCAGAATATGCAGATATTTTTATGCAATTGCATTAAATGAACTGTCCACCTGTTCAGCACAGTTACAGGCAGGAGAGTCCCTTTATAGAGCAGACTGTACAGCTGTATCGATCAAATCTGAAGACCACAGCTAATGGAAGTATTGAATTTACTGGAAGTAAATGGAGGGCCTGGAATTCAACGTCCCCAAAGACTTGCCCAGTATCTAGTAAATCACATACAGGTAACAGCCATCAGTGCTACATAACGAGGACAACTACAATCTTTGGTTTGCATGTTGT
The DNA here is from genome assembly GCA_027564635.1 of Typhlichthys eigenmanni. NCBI lineage: Eukaryota > Metazoa > Chordata > Actinopteri > Percopsiformes > Amblyopsidae > Typhlichthys > Typhlichthys eigenmanni. The sequence goes on from JAODUK010086002.1 coordinate 7,997, forward strand.
ACTGCACGCAACAAAAACAAATAAAAACTAAAATATGAATTCCTTTAGTTTATGGTATATATAGAGAGTTTGACTGGTCTGTCACACATTTGAATTAATATAAAATATATGAGATTAAATGTAAATGTATACAAGGAGCTTTAAGAAGTAGCATTGTAGAAGCACTGTATAAACACTTAAAAGTCAAAAAGGGGTTATAGTTCTTCGTAAATACAACAGCCATTAATTACCACACAGCATCATACTGTATGTACCACACAGTATGATACAACAACACAACAATATCCTAGCCTCCGCAATGCGTTTCCAATGTGCGGGCGGGGCTTCTGAGGGAGCACCGTATGGCGTTGAAGGGAGAGGTGTTAACTATTTACTTAAATTCAATCTTTCACTGTTACTGTTAAACTATAGTAAAGTAACATTGTAATTGTATAACATGTAGAAATGTTAGTAATAAAGAAGACCTTGTTTGTGGTAAAGCAAAGACAGCAACTGCATGACAGCAGTAGAGAAATGCCACAACCAAGCGATTTGATTGGTCAGTTGGCAAGGCAGTGAGAAAGCCAGACATTTCCATAGAGTCTCTGAACAAGACAATAATTTGTGTCTTTATAGTGTCACCATACACAGTAAAAAAAAGTAAAAATAAAGATTTGTTCAAATAAAATTACACAAATCATCTGTCTGCTCCATGACATTTGAATGGATATTAATGTGATTAAAACAAAAAAGACACAAGAGAATAAAGACTGCATAAATGTACAAAAAAAATCCATCAGGTAAATCTATGCACTGAATATAAAAACGTTATCTAAGCGTTTCAAAAGCTCCTCGGGTGCTAGCTGTAGCTCGCTATCCACCATCCTCGTGAGCCGAGTGCTCCCTTCCGCTTGGGTGGAACGGATCAACGTGATCCGACAACCAACCTGCGGTGAATGGCAAATAGTCTGCATTCATACAGCGCTGCTCTAATATACCGGCCTCTCAAAGCACTGTACACACACACACACACACACACGCACATTCATACCGCAATGGCGGTGTCAGCCACGCAAGGCCCAATCTGACCACCGGGAGCAGTTATGGTTAGGTGCGTTGCTCAGGGACACTCGGCCTGGAGGCAAAGGGGGGGGGGGATTTCCCCCACCATTTCCGATTACCTGTCATCCCCCGCTATGCCCACGTTGCCCACTGGCGGGCGCTACACCAGCGAGCCGGCCTGGCTTTGGGCCGGCACCATGATGGGTACCCCGCCCATGCGGGCGATGTTGGAGGCCGTGATCAGCGGGGGGTTGTGGGGGCGTTGCTGCTGCTGCTGTTGTCCAGGCGAGGGGGGTCCAAACTGTAGCTGGCTGTATGCCTGGGGGGCAGGCTGGGCCTGGGGCAGCTGGATATAGCTCTGGGGGGTTGGCTGGGCCTGGGGCAGCGGACCAGGGCGCTCCGTCCTGGTCAGGGAGCCTCCTCCGCTGCCGTTGGTGGCGGAGGCGTCGTAGCCGTAGTGACCGGTGCCGTGGGGATGGCGGGGGGGCGGCGGGCGGTATCCGCCGACAGTGGTGCTGCCCGTTGCCGTGAGAACGGAGACGGTGTCCGAGGGCGGCCGCTGCGGGTACCGCTGCAGGTGCTGCTGGCTGCCGTGGTGATGGGGGCTGGAGCCCATGGAGGACATGGTGCCGTTCCGGGAGACGGTGTCCAGGCCACCGCCCCCCCGCGCCCAGGACACACGCTTGGGCGCCTGGGCATCCTCCCTGGAAGTGAGGGAAGGGGGTGGGGGTGGGGGGTAGAGAGGAGCGAGGCCGCACACTCGATTATTTAACCATGAGACATTGTCTTTGTGCTCATAGTCATTATAGATTTATTTTAATGGCCAACTCACTTGATCTCATTGGCCATGTCGTCTTCAGCGTTTCTCCACCTCTTCACCAGGAAGAAGATGAAGATGAAGAGGATGATGAAGCCTATCAATGCACCCACCGTTACCCCGGCGATAACCCCCGCACTGGTGGCTGAGAAACGAACGGTGTGAATACAACAGGCACACAATTACCGGCTGTTGGATATTTGCAATTAGATCAAATGGTTCAATAGTAAGTATGTGATGTGACTTATGTTTTAAGAAGAGAGTTAGTACAGTAACAGGATTGATTTTTGTATCTATGTTTATAGACATCAATCTAAAATGGCTACTAATATATATATATATATATATATATATATATCTTCATTAGTAGCCATTTTAGTAGCCAACAAGCTGACGATTGTTATTCTATTTCTTATTTTATTGTTGATGAGATGTGGTCAGTACGGTTTTACTCTTATTTTAAATTTGTATTTATTTTTTTATACATTTATTTATTTATTTATTTATTTATTTATTTATTTATTTATATTTTAAATATTTTTTACTCATACCTTAACCAACATTGCCCACATCTGGGTATTGGTGATTTCTTTTTATTTAGGAATGTTTACAATCATTCGCTCAACTTTGTGTATGTCATGTGGTACTTTCTGCAAAACAAAATAAAGGGTTGAACTTTGAACTTGTCTCTAGTTTCAGCCTCTTCCATCCTTTAGCTACTCTGTGCTGAACGTCCGATGCATACACCTGTTTAGGCTCAGCACCCACTTTCAGGAAGTGATACTGTCATTTCCATTGGCTGTTAGCATTGTCACTCACAAGTATGTATCCATAATTTCTGGTGCAGTGTTTTATTTACTAACTTAAAATATTCTATTTTTTAAAGCAGTAACTGTACTAATTACATTTTTATTCCCCTCTGTAAGTTTAATGTTCGACTTGGTCATTGAGTTAAGTAGTTGGTTGTCGTGCGCGTCATTCAAAATATCTCTCCTGTGTCAAGTAGGCGGGTCCTGACGCAGTTAGCCAGTGTCCCAGTCTTTACAAATGTAAAGGCTGGCTCTGCGAGACTAGACCAGATAAGGCTGCCAATGTGCCTGTTTATTATTAACACCCACTTGAGACTAGAGGTGCGTTCATATATGGCGAACTGAGCCGAATGTTCACATTTGCTTTGAACATAACATTTAAAAAAATTTTTTGTTTAAACATTACAAAATGTGTCAATTTTAACATGTCACCCTTTGTCCAGCGTCAACGTGTGTTCACAGAGAACTACCTCCTCAAAACGTTTGCGGCGAACACAATACAAACGCAAAACTGTTTGAATATGTTTGCAAATGTTCGCTAACACCTCATGAATGGGGATAGAGACCATGCACTATTTTTTGCACCAGTCTGTAAACTATGGTAATTTCATTGTAAAGTTAGCCATTTTAACATGGGGGTCTATGGAGACTCCCTCCCTTTTGGAGCCACCCAGTGGCCATTAGAGGAACTGCTTTGGCGCTGCTAGACAGACAATTGGACACTGTCCCTTTAAGTGTGGCGGGTGGGTGTGACTCACGGGTGATGACCTCCAGGTTGACGTAGCAACTCTGTGAGCCGGCCGTGTTGCTGGCCGTGCACATGTACTTTCCCGACATGTTGCTGCTCAGGTTGCTGAGCAACAGAGTGCCCGTCTTCTCGTCTGAAAGAGAAACAGCCGTGGTAAGGCCACACACACACACACACACACACACACACACACGCAGTGAGCGATACGGTTGCTAAAAAGCACAGGTGCATCATGGGCCCAGGTGCATCATGGGCCCAGGTGCATCATGGGCCCAGGTGCATCATGGGAGCCAGGTGCATCGTGGGCCCAGGTGCATCACAGGTGCATCATGGGCCCAGGTGCATCATGGGCCCAGGTGCATCACAGGTGCATCATGGGCCCAGGTGCATCATGGGAGCCAGGTGCATCGTGGGCCCAGGTGCATCACAGGTACATCATGGGCCCAGGTGCATCATGGGCCCAGGTGCATCACAGGTGCATCATGGGCCCAGCTGCATCACGGGAGCCAGGTGCTGCACTCACTGAGGAGCGGTGAGAAGAAGACCTCAGACGTGGGACTGGTCTTCCTCCACCTGTATATAGGGGAGGGCTTCCCCCCGCTACTGCTGCAGCTCAGGGTCACGTTGCTCTTCAGCAGCGGCCTGCCAACCACGGCACACTGGGGCACTCCAGGGGGCACTGCCGGGGGGGGGGGGGGGTTGTTCAAATATCAACAAGCTTGCTCCAGCTCCAATAAGACTAACCACCGATGATTGACAGCGGCGTGTTCTGTTACCGAGGACATCGAGCGTGAGCTGCTGGATGATGGAGCTGCCGGGCATGAGCACCTGGCACAGGTAGCGGCCTGAGTCCGCCTCCTGGCTGTTGTTGATGAACAGGGTCACGTTGGCCGAGGGCATGGCCGCCGAGAAGCTCACGCGGCCCTGGAACTGGGTGTTGCTTACGCTGGTGGTGCCCTTGGTGTAGGAGATGATCTAGGGAGGGGGGGGGGTTGTCAATCACAAGTAGCTGTATATACTACTACTACTACTAGTATAATACTTATACTAATACTAATACTATATTGGTCAGAATTCCTTCAAGAGCAGCGAAAAATGTAAATAGACTTGAGCAGAGGCAGGGGGCTGTCTACCAGTCAGAGCAGAGGTACTCTCACAGAGCATTTAGTTTCTAAAAAAATATGCATGACAGTCAACGGTGAGAATACAATTCTTTTTAGATCCCGTTTGAATTGTGACAAGAAGTACACATATGATGAGTGTCTATATAAAAGATAATTGTTCAAGTCAAGAACGTTGCAGTTTGTTGTGAAACTATAAAGTAAACTTTAGTTTGGTGTGTAACCGCATATGTAACATATTTTTTCCAAACGAAGGTCCCATAATGCAGAAGTGACTTGGCCTCCCTATATTCATTCAGTGTCATTGCCATAGACATAATTTCATCTCCTGTCAGTCAGTCAAATGCTCTGTGAGAGTACCATTGCTCTGACTGGTAGAGCCCCCAGCCCCTGCCTCTGCTTAGGTCTGTTTCCATTTCTTGCTGCGCTTGAAGGAATTTTGACCAATCAGAGCTTTCCCTGATTGGTCCGGCCTATCTACCTTGTCTAGCTTGTTAACCACATGAATGAGCACACACACACACACACACACACACATGCACACACACACACACACACAGACGCGCTCGCTCCTCACCGTGTCGGTGATGTTGGAGACAAAGTTCCACACGACGGTGTTTGCGCTGATATCAGTGTCAGCCTGGGGGCTGTACCAGGCCACCAGGACTACCATCTGGCCCTGGGTCACCTGCATGCTGCTCTGGGGCATGTTCAGCTGGGCACACACCCCTGGGGGAGGGGGGGGAGGGGGGCAGAGACTAGTTGAGAATGGCTTGTGATTCGCTCAGAGTCCTCTACATCTTGTCTCTCTGATTGGTTGAAATTGAAGTGCTTATAACTCGCATGCCCTTTGAGCAGAGCGCTCCCTGTCTCCCATTTAGAGCCCTCTGTTTATTTCACTGTAAAGTCAGCGTTGCATTACGTTGCGTGTTTACGTTATTGTAAACATGCTTTACAATGACGTAAACACTTGTTTCCGAGGCAGGGTGGAGTTAGGCGTCATGCTCAAATATGCTGGTTGTGGGAAGACAACTTATGGCCTTCTGGACGGGAGTCAAATGCCCAGACCGCTCAGAGAGACCGCTCGGAGAGACCGCTCGGAAAGACCGCTCGGAGAGACCGCTCGGAGAGACCGCTCGACAATCCTGCATAGCGTGTTCCAACATAGTGTGACGTTACATAACATTACATCATGTTCATGTGAATGGTTTCATTTAGAGGTTGTGAGCAGCTCAATCCCTGGGGAACTCTTGGCACTCCACATTAAAGACATTTGTGATAAAATAGTGTCCTAGAGAGAATCCACAAGCCATCCAAAAACAACTATATATATATATATATACACATACAATTACAGCATATATATTACAATTACAATGACATGTATTTCATGTCAACCACACGTAACCATGTAACGTTCGAAAAGTGTATATGTTATTCACACATATACAGTCCAGAAGCGGTTAACAAACTTTGGCTCCTCTCAGCTGAATATTAGCATGCCGCTTGGGGCTCCACAGAAACCTGTCCAGATAACTGGGTTCAGCATGAAATGTCTCATCTCAATATAGCAGCACAAACGATGAGAGAAGTCACAACCCACCCCAAGAAACAGGGATTACACATTGTGACAGAAGACAGACATGTCTCTAAATAACAACCCATTGGTTAGCACACCTTTATTTACAGGCTTCACCATAAGGAGTTAAAGTCCTATACTGCTGGACTAATACAGTAGGTCATTCCTAAATAGTTTGCTCTCTCATTAATCATTGCATTCCTTCCCAGCACACTACTTGAATGTTGATGTTGGTGCTAATTCTGGTCTTAAACACACATTGCAATAATGTGATTAAGGGCTATATATGAAATAAACTATATATATAT
>JAODUK010086003.1:2500-17786 GCA_027564635.1 Typhlichthys eigenmanni
GTTACCTTCTTTTTCACGTAGTACATGCTGGCTTCTCGCTTGAGACAGTCTATCGGTTCTTGTCGACAGGATCGATAGATTTGACTGGGTTGAGTGAGACAAGACCCCAGCAGTAAAAACAAAATTAAAAAAAGTTTAACTTCTCAACTCTCGAACAATATCGCGGGACAATCCATCGCCAAGTGCAACTGAAGATGTATTGAACACACCGAGGCTACAGGTGATGCATGCGTCCATTAGTGGGGCAACACGCACGCAGCCGCCCTCCAAGCGTGCTAACCCGAGGGCCAGCCTACTATACAGTACGGTCCACGGCCGAAAGGCACTACATTAAACAAGAGGAGCGCAGAGGTCGGCCCGGGAGCGGCGCGCATCAACTGAGACAACCAACACGTGCGTAAGCACACGGTCTCACAGATATGACCCCTGGACTGGAGCGAGATCAAACCTGTGTTATAGAGAAGGAGAGTGAGAGGGAGAGAGAGAGAGAGAGAGAGGGGGGGGGAGAGAGAGAGAGGGAGAGAGAGAGAGACGATACTGAGAAAAAGAAGAGGGAAAGAATGATGATGGGAGCCCAAATATGGTACGGCGTTCTAATAATGGCAAGCCCAGACATAGTCGGTGATGCCGGGGCACATGTAAGCACATGCCCCCAAGCACCTTGTGAAGGGCCGCACTAGGTAACCGCGGTTTGGGCTGATTTTCACCCAAAATAGCAATGGGTCAACTAAACATAACAAAACAATTAATACATTTATAAAAAGAAACTATAAATAGAGTGACAAGGGTCAATAGTTAAGCTATTGCTTCCATATTTGGGAAGCAGTTGAAGACTAACACTGTATAAAAATGAAAGTCTGCAAAGAAATTAAAACATTTTCTCAAACCAATTGTGGTAAATAAATAACTGCAAGTAGCCAAATCAAAATTGACCAATCAGAATGTAATCCTTACAACATCAGAAATATGTTTTTAAATGGTTGATTCATAATCTGCCATATAGGCTATAATTTAAAGGTTAAACCTTTTCCTGTCATTATGTCATTTGGTCAAGGACTCAAACTGTGTAATTTCACAATCCTACATGCAGCAAAACAGCACTGATAACACACTAGGGTGGGGGGAGGGACTTTCTCTTGTCCACTTTAAGTATAGTGGCAGGGTCTGCAACAACTATGACGTTGGTGTTTCACTGCAGGGATTGTTTATTATGCCAGAGCCATGTAGAAGAGAGTCGTGTTAACGCCGTTCACTCAAATGGACAGTATTTTCACAGCAATGGCAGATCGTGGAAGCTTGTATACGTTCCCAGAATTTAGCCGCGAATAGAAGCACCCTATAAAATACAGTATATTATAAATGTAAATCAATGCATTTATTGACTACTAATTACCAAATATTGCAGTTATGTATCTGTATATATCGGTTTAAATTGACTGACATGCACTTTTTGGAACTGTTTTGCATCTACACATGAACCATTGAGAATTTTGAAATTATGTTGGCGTGACTCTCCCTTCTACACGGCTCTGGGTAATGCTATAGTGGTTATAGGACAGTCGACCGACCTCTAGCTGAAAGGTCTCGGGATCTCTCTCGAATGCCTGAGCCTCAGAAGGCACAGTTCAGAGAATTAGTGTAAAGGCCATGGGTAAAGCTGTATAGCTTCAAATGAGGTTTAAAGTGAAGGGTCAGGTCAATGCCCTGGACTTATGTGTAAACAGTATATAGGTTATACAGTATGAGGCCGTGTGTGTGTGTGTGTGTGTGTTCCAACATTTAACCTGGTCAATAATGGCACATTTAAAGGTATAGTCATTCATTGATATATGAACCTTATCAAAGCAAGAAACACCTCTCCCTTCAATGCCATATGGTGCTCCGTCTGAAGCTTCGCCCCCCTCATTGGACACGCATTAGGATATTGTTGTTGTGTGGTGCGGTCTGCACCGCTTTGTTTGTGTTCCTATTTACAGATTCAGTGCACCGGAGTGTTCTTGTGTGCCCACACAGAATGGACAAGTAACGGACTGCAAGTAGATATTTGATTAATTTGACAAAAAGGGTATTAGCAAAGGATCGCTTACTATACCTTTAATGTAAGCTTTTTTCCTGTAGAGTCAGAGAGAGATGCCTTATATATTTAATAAAACTACAGTGCTATGGACACTGAAATATAGCCCTTGTAGGATAAAAAATAGGCCATATGTTGTATAATAAAACAAGTTTTTGCTTAAATATTTGTGTGTTTTAAATGTTGTTTTGTTCAGCAGTGTTTTGCCAAGTGGGGTTAAATGTACACAAATTAAGGAATTATCTGTCTCAATTTAAACAGGTATATATACTGTATATAAACACATACAGTATAGTGAGTGCTTACGATGTTCTTAGAACGAAGCGTCACAAAAGAGGGAAATGTTGACTAAACATTCCATCAGGTGCTACAAATCCTCCAAGTGTTTGAGGTGTTCAACCATTTCCCCCAATGTATACAAGCCCTAACTGCTGCTGCATCTGTTGAGATAAGGGTGTGTTGGACTATATAACAAAATGTGAACACGACTATCTGATGGTGCTTTGATGTTGTCATGATTAGCGCACAAAGGAGACTTTTGTTGTGTTCATTGTATGTCACTGCGTTTGTTACCGTGGAACCCACTGATGCCTGCTACAGGTATATATAGTCAAAGGGGGTTTCCAGGGATAGTGTAAGCCCAGGTGCTGGTGTCAACTGCTGAAGCCCAAACACACACACACAACCAGACAGATGGACACACACACACACAGGTGCGCCGGGTCTTAACACACTCACTTCCCAACAAGTCGAAACATAACAAAAACCTCCACTCCTCACTCACTGTGAGTGTGTGGGTGGTGCACACATTGCTTTGCTTTTTAACATCCCTGATGTGTCCAAGGTGCATAATGTCCCCCGTGGGCTCCCATCCTGCTAGCTGCCACTAAGAGCTTATACCCCTGAAGGTAGAGAAACACTGACAGGCCACTAGACATTCACAGCCATCCTCACTCATAGACGTGAAGGGAACACAATAGGCTGAGGACAGGACGCTATCGCTAATGCCGTGTAATCACTGCTACTCATCACACTAATGTATACGGCGTCTGTACATAGCCTGCTGATAAAAATGGTCATCCATGTTGAAAATTAAACTGAAACCTGATTGGTTGCTGGCAAGTGAATTAAACAGGAGAGAAAATAGGAAATATGGAACAGTAAATACATTAAAAGCCAATGCTCTAGTTGTGTATATGCAAATGTGTTCATGCCTAGGCTTGACCAGGTACGACAGACAAATTAGATGGGTAATCTAGTGATGTGCAAGAGGACTGCCCCCTAGTGGGCATATCTGGCACACTCGGCTAAATGTACTGTTTATACATGTCAGGTTGCAGGCAAATTATCTAAAGTTGTCATCTGCACATAAATTACTTATATTCATATATTAAAGTAATATTACATTTTAGCAAAATACTACCATGATAAATGAACTAAAATTAATTAAATAACAACTTAATTTTAGCAATCTACCACCAGAAAAAACAGTCAAGCTAGTTATTGTTTTTATATTATACATAATTTAATGTAAAACTATAGCGCTCTCTTGGTTATAAAATAACAGTCACATGCAAAATATTAAAGAATAAAATGTTTGCACCAATGCAAAATTCTTGAATTAAATAAAACACTGATAATGTATCAGATAATGTAAATATTCTTTACAGCTATCAGCAGAGCCAGCAAATAGGGTTTAATGATCTGCAGTCATGGCCAAGTCCACTAGCTAATCAATAATGGCATCTTATAGACCTCCCGGCCCACCAGGCACTAACAGCCAGATGTGTAGCATCACCACCAAAGAGACTCACCGTGCCACAGCGCTGGGCAGGCTCACCGACACACAACATGCTAACGAGGCGTCCCGGGAGGGGGGGCGATGGGTGGGCGAGGGCTCTAGTGCCGACCGCACGTCGTCTCCTTGGCCCGACGGCCGCCTCTGACCTCTGACCTTCTGTCACTCGGCTGTTTTAGCGGACCTGTCGCATGCTACGACACGACCACAGTAAGCCGCCGGCGGCACGCAACCGTTTGGAGACGCTGGACCGTCCCTCCAGGAGCAAGGCATGATACAGGGGGGAGGGGGGAACTCTCTCGCTCTGGCTCTCCTCACCGACACCCACCCACCTAACTGGGCCTTCTCAGCCAGCCCTGCATCCAACAACAAATCATCGCCCCGCCCCCCACCGTTCATTAAATGGCGGAGCAGGTTCAGGCTTGCCCTATGATAGATTTGATCTATCAGATATATGGAGGGGGGGGGGCCTAGGGGGTATTTGCAGTCAATCACATGTTTCTCTGTATATATGTCACCACATGCTACTTTGGAAACAGAGGAGATGTACAGAACAAGCATCAATCAATATGCACGCACACACACACACATACACACATACAGTATAATACACACACACACAAATACAGTATATAGTACATAATACACACACACACACACACACACACACTCTCACAGCAGTGCGGAGAGCAGCCCCGGGTGGGGGCATCTTTAATTAGGTTTCTTAAAGTGCCAAACCCCCCCCCCCCCACCCTTAATCCCTGGGGGACTGAGAGGGAGGGAAAGTAACTCAGTAGAGAGGGAAACTGCAGCGGAGGGAATCGCCCTGCGTAATGGAGAGAGGGAGAGAGGGAGAGAGGGAGAGAGAGAGATATAGAGAGAGGGAAAGGGAGAAAGGGAGAGAGGGAGAGACGGAGAGAGGGAGTAGTCTCATAACGTACGTCACATAAGCAACTCTGTGCTGAATGACTGATACATAGACCCCCTGTAAGATCAACATGGGACTCTCTGACTTTTGGGAAGCAATAATGTAATTTTACAGATTTACAAGGCCTGTAAACGGCCAGAGTCCTGTCATATAGTTATCCAACTTATTCCTCTGTGCAAGTTTAACCTCCTACTTGGTGCATTGAGTTATGTAGTTGGTACTGATGCCGTCAGCCAGCGCTGTGTCCCAGACTGTAAATATGTAAAGGCTGGCTCTGCGAGACTAGGGAGAGAGCAGACTACAACATATTCAAGTCAGGATCAATCATTCTCGAGAGAGCTTCAAACTTTGAGCTCAAATCAAAACAATATCCCTCCGTGGTGCCGCACCACACATCGAAACACAAGCAAAGCGTAATACTGTACGACTTTGTTGATGTGAGCAGTGTTCACCATATTGTTTAGGTTCCTATATATGAAGCCAGGGCTGTGTAGAAGTATCTGATTATCTTTTCAGCACACACAGAGAATAGCAAGCTAGCAAAATGTGAGGAGATATTTGGTGAATTTGACAAAAAGTGTACTATCTTACAATAAACGTGCAATAGCTGACTATACCTTTAAATGTCTTCCAAGGGTATAGCGGACTGCATTTACTGTACAGAGCACTGTACACGATTGCCTCACACACACACACACACACACACAACCATTCGTGCACACATTCACACACAACTATTCGTGCACACATTCATACACCGCTGAGGTGAACTGCTCTGATGTGACAGACTCACAGAACAGCACTGAGCTCTGCCACGCAAACTGTCATTTCTCAAGATGTTCTGACGCATGACACCAAAAAAGAGGAGCCTGCAACCCCTCCTTGCATGTACACACACACACCCACACACACCCACACACCCACACGCACTCACCCCATGTAGTTTATTTTTACTGTAAATATATATTTCTTATTTTTTTAAATATATAAATATTTAGAATTTGTAAAAAAAGTATAATAATAAAAAATAAATATATACATACGGTATACTGTATGTAGCCTCTATATATATATATATATATATATATATATATAGATAGATATTTTTTTTATATATAAGTATTAGTAAATTACCATGACGCTGTCGTTCATGCCCCTCATGTGGTAGACATCCATGCACACCTCCGTGGCTCCGTGGTGGGCTCCCCCGGGCGTCCTGGTGGAGGGCATGGGGCGACTTCCTGGCTGGCTCCCCGGAGGAAGCTCGTAGTAGGTGCTGTCTGGCTCCCTGCACACACAGGGCACCACAGGGCTGTCACCACCGGGGGCTCACCATCTGTACCATCCTCAAATTCCCCTGGCCCCAGGCCCCATCTCCTGGCCCCAGGCCCCATCTCCTGGCCCCTGGCCCCTGGCTCCAGGCCCCATCTCCTGGCCCCTGGCCCCATCTCCTGGCCCCTGGCCCCATCTCATGGCCCCTGGCCCCTGGCCCTGACCGTCTGAACCCACTCCCATACTGTAGCTGGCAGTGTTGGATTGTCAAGGCCACTGAGGTCACCTAACCCGAGACAAAGTCAAGACTTGTACAGGGGAGGAATGGGGGTGGGGGGGACCACCTAAAACGAGACCAAGTGAATACTGAGACCAGAGGGTATAGTGACCGAGACAGAAGCTGAGAGGGTTGAGACCAAGTCAAGACCAAAACCAAAACCATGCGTAAACCGAAACCAAGTCAAGGCCAAAACCACCTAAACCGAAACCAAGTCAAGGCCAAAACTACCTAAACCGAAACCAAGTCAAGACTAAAACCACAACCATGCCTAAACTGAGACAAAGCCAAAACCAAAACCACCTAATTTAATGATAATCCAGCACTTTTGGTCTTGATGGCAAAACTTTCAAAAAGTGGTCTCCAGTACCACAATATTGCTGGCTGGTCATAGTCTGGTAACACTGATTAGAAAGGCACTTTGAACAATGTTTAATTTGTTAAAGGTGGTCCAATGGTAAGATCTTTGCACACCCACACCCATTGAATATGCGATCAAGGTGCGAGGTAGGATATGGATAGTGGTCTGCAGTGATTGACTGGATATGGCTAGTGATCTGCAGTGTTTGACTGGATATGGATAGTGGTCTGCAGTGTTTGACTGGATATGGATAGTGGTCTGCAGTGTTTGACTGGATATGGATAGTGGTCTGTAGTGTTTGACTGGATATGGATAGTGGTCTGCAGTGTTTGACTGGATATGGCTAGTGGTCTGCAGTGATTGACTGGATATGGATAGTGGTCTGCAGTGTTTGACTGCCTACTGGAAGGTCATGTGCTCTAGCAGCTGTAAGCAGGCATGTCTAACCCCTATCTGACATATTACCTAAAGTCTGTATAGTGACCCAACACGCAAAATGCATGCATGTACCACACATGCATCAGATGTATACACACACATATAGCATACATTCATATAGGACATATTACAGCTACAAATTACACATGACGCATAATGCATCATTTATCACTGAGGAATAAATGGAGAGACAAAGGGAGTGATGGATGGGTCTGTGTTGTTTACACTCACAAGGAGCTCCACAGGTGCTCAAAGTTGCCTCCTTCCTCAGTAGCACTGGACTGGGACATCTTACAGGAGGGGAAGTCCAGCGAGGGATGGATCACTCTGCAGAACACACACACACACATGCAAAACACACACACACACACACACACACACACACACACACACACACACACACACATGCCAACATCAACGAAGGACATTATCCTATAACTAAGTCGTCATTCGTTTTGATCCTAAATAAACACTCTGACGGGATGAGAAAATTACCTTGTGAATGTGATCATTGCTTTACGCTACGCTTATTTTTTAGTTAGGCGAACACACATACACGCGCGCACGCGCACACACAGGCTCACTATACTGTTCAGGTGGGATCACACCAGCATGGATCCAGGACATGTAGCAGGGGTCCCAGGGGGGCCCCGTCCTGGGCGTGCCCAGACCTGTTTAACCCATCACTATCAGGCCGCTTGGTGTGGCATCCCTTTCCCCCTCCATAGTTTACTAGGCCTATATAGCAGTTTATATGTATATATAGGCCTATGTACAAATATATTCGGTTGGTATATCAGTAGGCCTTAATTAATATATGTCTAAAAATAAACTTTGTTTTCTTCCTCGGATTCGCGCAAGCAATTTTATTTATTTATTTATGTATTTATTTATTTATTGCCATTTTAAGAGTAACTTGTCGGAGTTGTCAACAGCAACAGATAAGCGGAAATAGTGAAAAACAAACATTAGCAGACAAATATCTTTAAGCAAAATAGTCTAATGTGACATAGCTGATTACAGCGAACGTGATCCCAATAGTCTAAATATTGACCGATAGGCTCATATTAACGACAGTAAATGTTTTGTCAAAAGCTCCACAATGTGTGCATACATGAATGGAAATGGAATGGAAATTACCCAAAACCAAATCGACCAAATCGCCTACCACGTCAAGATGAAAAAACGTGTTATTCAATTTTTCACGAAGCCTCCAACGTGCAAGTTACAACATATTTCTCTAGACATATTGGACCTTGTGTCGCACCAAGTATTCAATTCACTGTTGCGCATAACACAAGCGTCACATCTCCTTAGTAACCTTATTGACGGAGTAGTTAAAGAAATCTGTGTTAAAGGTTCACAGCTCAGGATGGACGCTGCATAAGAACAAAAATCATAATAGCCCATTGACTGGTTACGAATGCTACACCAGTTACACTATTTCTCGCCTATTTATGTGCATACAAATACATACTTTACTTTCATTTATTGGGGGGTTATATTAATAAATACACATATTTTGAAATCCTACTGCATATAACCTCCTATGAGTTTAATTGTTATCTCCAGCATTATAGGCACATCCTGTTTTCTTATTAATCGATAAAGACGAGAAGCCCAGTGAATGTTTGAAAGGATCTCGTGAGTTTTGATGTATCCACTCTCGGTCCGATATGACAGAAAGTTCAGTGCATACCCCACAGCGACCCCCCTCCCCCCTTCTCCCAGCCTCCAAGACAAAACCAAACACACGCACGGAAAGCAGCTGCATATGGTTCCCGCTATTCCCGAGGCTCATCGCGCCTCGAGAGTTCTCTGTGCAGCTTAATTGACACTCCACCCGGACCCAGCCAAGATTTTCACTTACGTTCACTCTCAGATGAGGGAGGATAGGCTACTCACCTCTGCACCTTAGACTATCCTATCTGAATAAGGCAGGATAAAGAGGTATAGGCGAATACCTGCATTAATAAAGTAGATTATCAAAATGAGCCTTAACGTGTGTAACAACATATTACGGCCTGCTGTCATGGTCCAATGTCACCTCCGCTCCATGAGTTTCAGCGCCCATGGCAACGTTAACTAACGGGCCTTTCTTCATAACAGTCCCAGTCGACAAGCAGAGGCTACGTTTCAAAATAGTGTCTACATATTCTGTCCTGTACGTGTCCATAATCGATAGACAAATATAGACAAGACGCGGAAATTATTGCACTGATATAGATTGTAACAAAACCAAAATATTAGGCTATATTTATAGACCCGATTTATATTACGCTCAGGTATAGCATCATATAACTATATTGCATTATAGGCTATTTTTACGAGGCCCCATATAGGCCAATGTGAGATGGGGCCTATATAGGGCTTATATCACGACATAATTTTCAGATATTTGATCGAATATTGGTGGATTATGTAAAATAATACCCTGCGAATAATCATAAAGCCAACAACAGATTAGGTATTTTCCCAAAAAAATCACCTGCAAATTCGATTTCTAAAATGTAATTGCATAAAATAATGATATTTGGTAAAAACGCTTTTTGTATTGTTTTGTTTAGGATTTTTTTTTTAGATATATAATTGTGTATATCACGAGACAGTGATAAAATCAATAATATTGTTGTGAACTAAATTAACAGGGATAAATGTTGAAAACTATGCGTAATATTTACATATTTTTTGTCTTAACGGTAGCATAATATGTAATGCATTTAATAAATCTAAACAAGTATTTGAACATTTATTTGTAGCTACTAATGAATTGATATTAATGATCACATTTAAATCCTAAGGCATGCTTCAATTTTCCAATCTAAATAAGAGAAATATGCTGATCGATTCGCCTGACAATATCATCTAATGACATATTGCACTTGCAGGTAACATCTAGATGACGTAACAGAAAATAGGCTACAGTAATTAAAGACCATAACACCACAGAGGCCTAATTTCGAAAAGAAAAATATCTTACCTAGTTATTGTGATCCCAGTCGAAATGTATAGCAATTGATTTGCGCAGAGCTTTACCCCTTTTATAATCTATCATGCAACAGCATTGACCCTCCATAAAAAAACCCCCACCGACTTCTTGATAACAACCCTTAGAAATTATCGACTTTTCAAAGAATACTATCAAAAAGCAAGTGTAGTTGGTAGACAAATACTTTCTTTTATGCAAGTGTGGTCTGTGGTAAGGAAGTGGATATGTGCCGCTGCGACGCGCGCCTGGAATACAAGCCGATGAGCCGCGGTTTGGACGCATACAAGCGGGAAACCTGCAGACCAGATATAAATTATAGGATACGGATCTATAGCTAGAATAACTTGAATAACGCCGTCATATTGCGTTAATTTCACATAGGCGTTTAAAGTCTAAGATATATGGTATAGCATCAGTATACTACACTTATAATTAGGCCAATTATGTATTTTCAAACAAAGACAATGTGATTTTTAATAAAAGTGTAGGCCTATGCTGGATTCAATATTTCAATTGTTTTATTTAACTAAAACATTTAATAAATGTTTAGGTTTAAAATACAGTGTTTGCAAGCCCTGACTATGCTCCATTAAACTACATTTCCCAGTTTTATGGAAGGAGTTGTAGGCGTATGCTGATTGGACAGCGCTTTCTGTCTTCGCGATACAAACAAGCAACAGCTGAATGTTTGTACTTCGGGTAAACGTGAATTTGGAAAGTCTGCCATTTCCTCCTGTAATCTGGTAATAAATGAAGACTGCATTGTTAATGTAAGTCACGTGGTTACAATTACAAGTGTACTCTACCTGTTGATAGTCTACTCTCCTGTAATGTGTAATCTGCTAGCTGTGGCTAACGTTAGCTCTGTCGACTCGTCAGTGAACTCGGTGACTGAATACTGCGAGATAACGATTGCCTTATCTCAAATAGTTACCCGTTTAATCCGTCAGCATATTATAACACCCATCAACACATGTGTAATGTAAACCTTTTTGCGGTTAAAACAACTAGGTCATTGCACACGGTAAATGGATAAACTACCGTGCAGGTCTCTTTAGGCTACTGGGTATTTCTATGCAAGAGCTCAGGTCTTTCGATAGAACTATGTGGTTGTTTCAGGGCAGGTATTGCGCTGAAGTCCACATTATTGGTCGCTATGTGGAATTATAATACTAACGTAGGATAAACATGTACCCTAGTCTACCATGGATGAAATTGGTAATAATTGAATAATTCAAATTTAACATTTGCTTGCATGTTTAATAACTATATAGCTATACATTGAATTAGCCTACTCTAATTGTGTAACTAATTTGAAAAGACAATTCATTCAGTTATTTATTTTTCTTGACAAAGTCAGACAGCTTGGACCGTTTTTAAGTGTGGGGCGCCATCTAGTGGAAACATGCATTATGTCATTTAGCGCCAAAATGGGATATTTCCCGCTGTGGTTTGGGGTTGGTGATGTTAAACCTTCAGCCGCGGGGGTTAAAAAATGACTAATGCAGAAGTTTTTCATATTTTGTTACATTTCCATTTTCTTACAGTGGACCGGCAACTATATACATTTTGAGATGAATTTCTCAGAAGTTTTCAAGCAGTCTAACCAACTTTGCAGAGTATCCCCTGATGGGAAATGCTTGGTAAGTGCTTATGGGAGCCATTGTGAGATTAAGAATTGAAATGTAATTCTATTTCTATCTAATAAAAACATCTTAAATTCTATATTTTTTGGTAATATTTTATTTATTATTGTTTATGCTATTAAAATGCTGCCGGTTTCTACACACTACTAAATGTGATTATGATCCCAGGTGGTTAATGCGAACCGTTCTAGCCATTGGTTGGCTTAATTGTCTGTCTCTGTCTGTCAGGCTACCTGTGTACAGTACCGGCTGGTGTTACGTGATGTGCACACCTTGCAGATCCTGCACCTGTACACCTGTCTGGACCAGATTGCCCACATGGAGTGGTCCTCTGACTCCCTCTTCATCCTGTGTGCCATGTACAAGAGGGGACTGGTGCAGGTTAGATACATTAGCCTCAGCCTATTCCATCAATCAGCCCTACGTAACATAAGCAACTCTGTGCTGAACGTCTGATACGTTAGCCTCAGCCTCTTCCATCCATCAGCCCTACGTCACATAAGCAACTCTGTGCTGAACGTCTGATACACAGACCCCTGTAAGCTCGACATACATTCCAGAAGTGAGGACGGATTTGTCATTGAGTTACGTAGATGGTCATCGTACATGTCAATCAAAACACCTCTCCTGTCAAGTATGTGATTGACAGGCAGACAGTGATTGACAGATTTGCTGGTCTAATCAGGGAGAAGAGGAATGATTAACCAGAATCTTTGGGTACCTGGCAAAATCTAGATTGATATTAACTGAGATTGACTAGAGCAGATATTCTCATAGAGCACTTATAGCTGACGGATGTCTGATATTTTAAATCAATTACACTTGATTCATGGATCTAAAAGACTACCTACAGCACGGTTAAATCATCATCGCTGCTATATGTCGGTAGAAAATGTGTATTGAACACAAACTTGTGGCAGCTGGATGATGAGAGTGCATTGATTTGAGTGCTTCAAGCTTTTATTTTATTATTCAAGGATTTATTGTAAGATTTAAAGCTTCTGAATAGAAATACACTTTAGTTGATTTGATCGAATATGATCTGCTTGGCTTTTTAAATCCACAAACTAATAATATAAACATTCTTAATTGTCATTTTACAATCCATACAAGTTGAACGCACAAAATATTAGTACATCTGTTTTTTTTTAATAAACTAAATGTAAACTTCAGCTGAACGATAAGTATGTAAAGTTCACCTAAACAATATGTAAATGATATGTAAACGTACCCTAAACGATTTGTAAAGAATATGTTATCTTCACCTAAACAATATTGAAACGATGTGTAAGTAAGTAAGGCCGCGTTCAGACGTAACTTCTTTTTGGAATCTGTCTGCCTCTTTTTTATATTATAACCCTATGGAGCGGACCGTGTGTTTTTAAAAGCGCCATGGCCGCTGTGCTTTTTTCAGCAGCTCTGGGCTTATTTTTCTGTTTTTTGACAGTTGACCAATCACAAATGCGTAGTGAGACCTGGTGTTTCCCAAAACAACTGTAACAACCGTTTCAGCTGATTATTATTATTATTATTAATTTTTTACATGAAAAATGCCCAGACCAGCGCTTTTAATCAAAGAAATAAGTTACGTCTGAAGGAGGCCTTAGGAAACGTTTATTGTCCCCGACGGGGCACTTATTTGTGCAGCAATATAGTTTAAAACATACAAGCAAACACACATGCATAAATACATGCCGTATCACGTTGTGTGTAATAAACATACTTGTATATATATATATATCTATCTAACTCGCTCTTCACGATATGTAAACTTCACCTAAACGGCATACTGACACGCCTGATCCTTGTGTATGGCGCGGCAGCAGTAAGCGTCTTACCTGTGCAGAGGTGACCAGCGCCAGTCCTTCATGGTCTCTGATGCTGCCCTGGCGTCTGCTGCAGGGTACTGGGCAGTGAGGCAGGATGTGGAGGCAGGTGGTGCAGAAGGGGGGGCCTGTAGTCACCCCTCTCTCTCTCTCTCTCCCTCCAGGTGTGGTCACTGGAACAGCCCGACTGGCACTGCAAGATTGACGAGGGCTCTATCGGCCTGGTGTGCTCGCGCTGGAGCCCCGACGGACGTCACATCCTCAACACCACCGAGTTCCACGTAAGCGTGAAGTCACTGTGTGTGTGCTCGTCCGGTGTCAACTGTTGCTGGCCCGCACAGAAGGGAGAGTCCTGAAAATAACTAGACACCAGAGCCTTCCTTGATTCCACCCCCCACAGCATGCGCACACACACACACACACACACCTGCTACACGTATTCAGGGCGTTTCGTAGCTAGGCCCGTTAGCGTCCTGTCAGACCCAGGCCTCCGGTACACAGAACACGGGGGCGATGTGTACATGTGTACTTCTGCTGGAGAGCAGGCATTTTCTTTAGCTAGCAGTGTAATATCATGTGATATTGTGTTTGTTGGCAATGCTAGATGGCTATATCAGGCTAGGGTCTGTCTGGTTGGCTGGAAGTCACTTTAGTCGCCGAGCCGTTAATGTGGTCATCTAGAAAATGGATCAAAAGGGGTTTTGGAAAATATTTAAAATGAAAATATTTAAAATGACATCTGACTACGTCTTAAACATTTAAATAATAATGACCACTTTATACAGAGAAGGGACGTTATCTAGAAGCCAAGCCCCTCCTGAACTGTATGGGGCGGTTTTACATAGATTAAGCCTGGTTCTAGCATACAAGAGTTTTCCCCAATGGAGATGATTATTTAATTAGTCTTTCAGTTTTGTACTCAGCTTAATTGCAGGGGTACTCATTCCCGACAACGCATACTAACATTGAGCTCAAATCAAAACTAACTCCCCTTAGAAGCTCTGCCCCCACACATTGAAACACATTGCAAAGCCAAGCTGCATTGTTGTCGTGAGCGATGTTCGCCACTTTGTTAATGCTCCTTTTTACGGTGCCAGGGCTGTGTAGATGTACCGGACTATTATGTCAGCATGCACAGAGAACGGTAAAATATTTTGTCAATTTGAGAAATATGTGTATTATCTTAAAATAGCAGGCTGTACCCTTTTAATCCATGTCTGTGGAACTTAACTTGGCTCCACTGTGCTTCTCAGAATCTGTTGTCTAGTTATGTTTTGCCAGCTCACACTGGAGGTGGCGGGGTGGGGGTGTCATGGCCTCCGGGCCACGAGGGGAGGGGTGGTGCTTGTGACCCAGGGTCGGCATGCCACGTTCCACCGCCTCAGTCTAGTCTTGCTGATGAACCTGATTCCAGGAATCGGTTGACAGGTGCTGGGGGGGGGGGGGTGCAAGCGTCTGGGGCACGTCTGCTTTTTGTATACCCCACTTCTTCCCCCAGAGGGGCGGCCGTCTGCGATGCATAGCACAGTGTGGAGTGTCATGGCCGCCCGCCGGACATACCACTTGATATATACTGTGTTCAGACCATTGGGATGTTGTTTTTAATCTCAGTTCCTTTGACACTGAGAAAGGGCTTTTTGATTATGAAATGGGGGGGGGGGGGGGGGGGGGCGGCGG
>JAODUK010086003.1:17796-29603 GCA_027564635.1 Typhlichthys eigenmanni
CGGAGAATCATAATCTGTTATTTTGATCAATATTGAAATCAAAGGGCTGAACAGGATTGCCTCACATTCACACACCCATTCATACACCGATGAAGACACAAGACAAAATAAGACTTTACTTGCAAAAATGTAATGTGCAAAATAAAGAAGTAATCCTGTGCTGTTCAAGCTGTTATAAAACGGGCAGGGATCTCTTCTCTCTCACCTTTTCACTGTCAGTCAGTGAGACACTGTAGTTCTTAAATACTACACAGTGGAAGATGAAAGTTTTCATTAAGTGTCTTTTCTTGATTGGGGGGGGGCTCTATTTGAACTACTATAAGACACAAGGGCGATGCCCACCCCCTATCGAGGGACGCGCTGACCTAGCCGTCACCCTGGCACAAGATGTCATTAAGGCTGAGCCAGACTGTATCAGGTTTGAATGTCAGTCTCACACAGCCTGCTATATTAACTTGTTTAAGGACAGCTGCCTGAGTCTGTGCGCGTGTGTGTCGGTGTATAGGTTTGTTACTAACCAAAGGAAGACACTTTGATACCTCCCTAAAACAGTCATTTGTTCAAGACCATGCTATAGCAGAGGTAGGCCTGACTGTTCTTCACCAGCTTCCTATCTAGTCGACCAGGAATTAGCCTAGCATGACATTAGCCTAGCATGACAATCGTAAGAAAGTGACGGTTGGACAGCTGCCAGGTGTGTAAATCGTAGCCGTGCGTGTTTTTAGGCTTGCCAGAAATGTTCCCTAGCTGTTAGCTCTTAGCACTCGGCCCTCTGGCCTTGCAGCGGGACATATGATAACGGGGAACAATTGCATTCCAGGTTTGGGATGGAGCCATGTGGCAGATAGCAGAAATCTTGGTTGCACACATTGTGAAACTTTACCCGAGTCCTCCACATTGGATCTCCAGTT
This sequence comes from Typhlichthys eigenmanni, assembly GCA_027564635.1. Lineage (NCBI taxonomy): Eukaryota > Metazoa > Chordata > Actinopteri > Percopsiformes > Amblyopsidae > Typhlichthys > Typhlichthys eigenmanni. The sequence goes on from JAODUK010086003.1 coordinate 18,708, forward strand.
GTTTATCCCAGAACCTCGCACTATGTTAATACATGTTCATGCTAATCCACCTTTACCAGGCGAGTGGCCATAAAATGAGTGGAAAAACTTCTGCCAAGGACGGTGTGCTTTATGCCTCTCTAATGGTTTTCTACATTGTCTGGGTCAGACCGGTGCTACAGTACAGTGGCATGCCTGGCTGGAGACCTGCTAGTCTCGTAGAGCCAGCCTTTACTTGGCATAAAGTCTGAGACACAGTACTGGCTAACTGCATAAAGACCCGCCTACTTAACAGAAGAGGTATTTTGATTACAAACTACATGAACACAATGACCAAGTTGAACCTTGAACTTGTACCCAGGATTGGTTAGGAAACTCAATGATACGAGTCTGGCTGTTTGCAGGTCTTGAAAATCTGTTAAATGAGCTTGCTTGCTGCCTAAGGTAATCGGATAGGCTGCAATTAGTAAATAAACCACTGCACTAGCATTGTGCCGGAATTACGTGTACAGACCCGAGTGACAATGCTAACAGCCAATGAAAAGGGGCCTATGTATTACCCTGCCTTCACACTGCCGACGTGTTCAGCTCACAAAGATGTTCACTGCATCTTCTAGCTGATGGCTATCTTAAAAATACACCTGTTGGCATATTTTTACAAACATTTCCCTCCAAAATGGTTAGTTTTTTTTTTTTTTAGGGAATGCACACTATTTGTGCATCAGTTGTCCCTGGCGTCAAGGCAGGCCCAACATGAGCTGGCGGTTTGAATATATAGAGGGCTTGGCGGTGTGAATGCAGGGTCAGACGTTCCACACTAGTTGCTTGTGTGACGTGGTGGAAAGCGTTTTTCACTCCTTAAGATTCAAATCAATGTATAATGGTAAATGGACTAGTAAAGTATTTTGCCTCACATTCACCCATTCTTACACCAATGGTGATTGCTGCCATGCAAGGTGCAACCAACTACCGGAAGCAGTTGGATGGTAGAGGGTTAGGCATCTTGCTCAAGGATGCTTATATGTAGGTCAGCACCTGGGTTTGAGCCAACGACCTTCCGGCTGGGAGCCACACACCCAGACCACTCGACCATCCTGTCCTGTATAACATGTGTGACATGCGTTTTTCTGGATTCTTTTGTTGTTTTTCTGTCTCTCACTGTTCGTTTGTGGGTATAACGTATAAAATCAGCAGGGGATCAAGTAAAGTTTCCCCTCACTGATAGCTGCCAGTAGTTCCTCCATAGGATGTATTTGTCTGCACCGCTTGTAGTGGTCTCCAAACGAATCACTTGAAGCCTGACGAGAGATGAGAGATTGCCGCGTGAATGATTGTGATCTCGCGAATTCGGCGGCCTCACAGGGCTGGGAGTCACAGAGGCTGTGACGGGAGGAATGGGCTATATCGGTTGGGGACGGCTTCCCGCGTGTGGAATGCCCGCACCCTAATCCTCCGCTGACAGACCGGCCTCGCGCACACTCGCCCGATCTCTCGCTCCTGTCGCCTGGGGAGCTCAGCGAGAAGGGCTGACTGATGGCTTCTCCCGTCAGTGACCAGTGCTGCGTGTCTTCTGTGTCGTTGCTGCACGCAGATCCTCCCACGGGGGGAAAGTCCAAGTCCCCCCTGGTTGTCTGGGTGGTCTACGTGAGACCCTAGAGAAGACAGTGGATGTTGACCGTTGTTTGTACAGAAACACGGGGAAATCTTCTCAGGTGTTTTTTCCAGCAGGTACACAGTACGGACAGCAAGCGGGCATGAGGAGATACAGTATTAGCTGAAGTGTGTTTGCTTACGCTCACGGACTTCACCTTTAACAGGCCTGTATGTGCTGGCTCCATGATTGCCTTCCGAAAAGAGCGTGCAGTGGCGAGTGCCTATTCAAATGAACGTGCTCGACATCAGCTTGACCCCTGGTCTCCGGAAAGCGGTTAGTTCCTTATGCCGCTGTATAAATACAGTGACACACACTCAACACAATATTCACTTGGTGAATATAGGCTGGCCACACTCCAGTGGGAAGTGTTCAGTCGTTGCCTGCTACTGGGCATAAAGCTCTTGTTCATTTATAAACTATTGGACACCGTTGATGAACCAATCGGCGTTGCTCCAACTGTTTTAATCGCCACCTCGACCGCCATTTTGAAACGCGCTTTACTTCCACGTTACTTCATTGCACTTGCTTATCCTGATTTGACAGCCAGCAGGGTGGCTGTGAAAACGCTCATGCGAACAGGGTTTTCATAAACTGTTTTGCTGAAGGCAATAGTCGTGCGGAGCCAGGCTAGAGATCGCCCTGCTCCAACACACCTGATTCAAATGAATGTCATCTCAATCAGTCTCTGAAGAAGCCTGATAACGACCCATTCGTTTGAGTCAGGTGTGTTGGAGCAGGGAGATGTATAACACACGCAAGCCCCTGGTTGAGGACCCACTGGTTTAGGGTTACGCCGAAGCCTCTGTCTGGGTTCCGGGGAGGCTCCAACCAAGGCACCCGAGTGCCCGGGGGTTTTCGTGTGAGGCTGATGATGTTGTTGTTGTTGAGCCGTGTTGACGGTGGTTGCCTTGGCGCCTTGGACCGAATGCGGGGGCGGGGGATGTCCAGAAAGGTGTAATTACAGGGCCCGCACAGCTGGAGGTGCCGGGTCCGACGGAAGCGCGGTCACTTCGGCCTAGATGGGTGAAAGCAAAGACCAAACAGCGGGCTGGTTCAGATGTCTGTCCATCTGTCTGGACGGCCAGCGATGAAAAGCCTCCACAGGGCCTCTGGATTCCCAGCATTCCGAAATAGAAGGTTTTATGACTGGGAGTACGACTGACATTTCATTATTAAAATCAAGCGTTTTTATAGGCTTGTTTTTGTTTTTTACATGATAGGTCTGAGCCAAGGTCAGAAAATTGGCTACCTTTTTTTTTATTTGAGGTTGGGGTATGTGTCGACTGATGGTTGGGAGGAAGTGTGACCTTATCTTCTCTTAAATAATTATAAATCACGTTTGTATTTTACTTAAGACTTGTAATAATGTCCATGGTATAGTCAATGCCATAATGTTACTTCATGTTCATTCAGCAGCACTCTGAGGATCACTACCCTGGTTTTTCCTCCTCTGGCTGAGAAATACACATAATCTCTTTTTAGTTCCTGACATTTAAGCATTTAATACAGTCAATTATTTTCACCGGTTGTGCTGACTATGTTCAGTCAAGAGATAATGTTGCATAATAACGTGGGTGAGATACTGGTGAGTTGTGCTGGGTTTCTCTGTAGCTAAGCAATCCATCATTCTGTCCACCCCTCCTCTCTCACTCACTCACACTCTTTGGCAGTGTGCCAAGGCGTTTCAATGCGTTTCTTGCCAAGATGTCGCACGTTATTTTGGAGCTTGCCTGGGAGTATGTTGGCTGTTGGTCTGCTGCCACGCACTGTTGTCACTGACCCGGCTCTTCCGTGTGAAAACCACCCGTAAACACATTTGTTCTGCCGCTCCGTGGTTAGGCAGCTAATCGTTAGCACGTCCTCATTATTTGCATGGCAGCGATTGGATTGATTACTGCACCTGGTGCTAAGTTGCCACAAGTGTGGCCCATGTGTCTACTGTAACATCTCACTGTCGCTACTGAATTCAGGGCTAGCCGGCTTTCTTATTAGCCTCCTTACAAGTGACTCAGTGAATGAATAAACCTTACAACAGGCAGTTGATGACAGTTCTCAAGGGTTTGTTCTCCTTGGAAGTGCAATGACCCCTCAAACACTCAAAAGGGCAACCACTGTTCATAACATCACGGAGGAAGATGTCATGCCAGTGTCTGTTGAACCTCACCTGAGCTTGTCTCTCAGACCATATGTTACTGTTGTAGCCTCCAATTTCATGTCACCGCCAGGATCGGTCTGGAACCCTTAAATTCAAAAGCGTTTGTCATAATTGCAGAGCTAATATGTTTAAATCAAACTTCCTTACATATGATTGAGGTACCCTCATTTATCTCACCCTCCGAATGTTTAAAGTCAGCTGGAGCGCTGGTGGAAGCCAAAATGTATTACATGCGGATGTCGTCATCCGCATGTAGGAGGATTGTGGGGGGGGGGAACTAGCTAACTGCGGATTTTAGACAAAAGCTTTTGCATTGAGGGCTTTCAGACTGAAAGTTGTGGCGTGAACTAAATTGGAGCTTGCGAGATCAGAATAGTCTCACGAGACTAGCGCTGCTGTTGCACTTCAGTACTACATTCGCCTTAGCCTGTGGACAAGCTGTGGGCATGGAGACACAGTCACCCCAGAGCTCCACGGGGCATGTCTCTGTTCCATCCAGCGTGCGAGGCGCCGTCCTCTGCATGGCATCCAACTCCACGGATGCAGAGCGCCGTCTTGTTCCGCTGATTTCCATCACAACAAACTGAAATGAGGAATTGTATCTGATTGGCATTTGACTGCTTTCAATAAGTACAATGTATTTATATAGCTCTTACTCAAAGACAAACATGCTTTACAACCAGAAATAACAGAAACAAGGAATAGTGTCCCAGAAGTGGCTTCTGTCTGAAATAGAACTGGCGCCTATTTATAGCTGAGATGAGTGGATAGCCACTAAGACGCTTTGGTGGTTTGCTTGCATTGACTAGTGCTTTGTAACGGAACCGGGACGCGTCCGGTGGAAATTTGGGGTTCAGAAGTGTCATTAGGCTAGCAGCTTAGCTGATCTCGTTATTGTTAACGGGCCACTGTTGACACCCAGGCTCCATGCTCTGCACTCATCGTACGACGGCCTCAGTCAAGCTCCTCTTAACGTGGGACATGAGAGGCTCAGTGGCCTGGAGAGAGCACTGTGTTCCACTTGTCTGGTCCAAGGCCGTATCAGTGCCCCCGCTGTGTCACATGATTGAGGAGCTCCGAAGCTGATCCCAGATCAAAGATGCGTCTCCCTGCGTAGGGCGCTTTGATGTATTTCTGCGCCCCTGATTGCTTGTCATACTTTCACTGGAGATGAGTTACTTATTTTCCCCCTGCCCCACCTACCCCCCCTTTCTCCCCCATCTCCCCCCCCACCCCCCTCAACCCCCCACCCGACAGCTGAGAGTGACGGTCTGGTCCCTGTGCACCAAAGCTGTGTCTTACATCAAGTATCCCAAGGCATGCCGGAAGGGTAAGTGTGTGTGTGTTTGTGTGTGTGTGTGTGTGTGTGTGTATGTGTATATATCCATCCGTACATCAAGCCTTGGAAACAATTAGGAGACCACTGCAAACCTTCTTAAAACGTTTGCATCAATTTACTGTAATTGTAAAAAATATAACAAATATAAAATGCATACTAAACATCAAACCATGTCATGTTCAATCTCCAGACCAGTGTCACTGGTCATGTGACCAGTGACACTGGCTCCAATCTGGAGTTGGTCCCCGGGCGCTGCCCACTGCTCCTTTTGAGGGATGGGTTAAATGCAGAGGATGAATTTCACAACATGTATGTTTATGTGACAAAAAAAGCCCCCTATGCCTAAACTATATAAAATATGTATAAATATGTATAAATAATATAAACAAAGAAATTGCTGCAGTGATCTCTTAATGGTTTCCAAAGGTGTCTCTACATCTGTCCGTCCAGCCGCAGGAAATTAAGTCACTGCATATTTAAAAAATATATCTAATTGTATAAATGTACTGTAAATGTAAAAATATTTTTAATAGAAATAGCTAATTAAAATATAAAAACATACACATCCGCAGACAAAATTAAGAGACCACTGCACATATATGCAAATATACTGTAAATGTAAAAAAAATATAACAAATAGAAAAAGTCTATACATATAAATAAAAACATACATGTAATTGTAAAAATCTGAGAAATTGCTGCAGTGGTCTCATATCGTGTGGTGGCATTAACTAGGAATGCACACTATATTGACAATATTCAGTTTATTTTGTGGAGAGATGCGTCTGTTGGCTGTGTGGCTTAGTTGTGTTTGATTTAGACAGAAAAGTGAGGCTGAGGAAGCTAATGACATAATAGAGATCAAAGAGAAAACATTAGTGGCCAAAAATAATGCTTCCTCAGTAGCTTGGAATTATTGTTGTTGTACCAGTCCAATATGACTGTCAGTTGAATATTTTTTGTTTTGATAAGTTATGAATATATTTTGATGCATTTTCCCATAACCTTTGTGTTTTTACTTATGTTTAAAAATATCGAAATTAATATAAATATCGCAATATCACATTTGGTCAATATCGTGCACCCCTAGCATTAACATTAGACACCTGCCTATACTGTCTTCATAAATAACTGCCCGGGCATTTCAAAGATGGCTGCCAGTGGCGAGACTTGCCTAGAAGGACTTTGGTAAGAGCTCGTAGGTGTACATACCTGGGGCCCGGTGCAACTAAGGCATGCCCCATGAATCACAAGCCGCGTAGGGCACTGACCTTATGGCGTGAGCCTGGGTCTGGGGCCAAGCGATGTGCTGTCTCCGCTGACAGCTGTGCCCGGCTTCAGTAAATGAGACGTTCCCTCCATAACTGGCCTGTCAGCGGCTGGGAGAAATGATTGTCCCTGGCTCATCACTGTTTCCACATGTCCCCAGTCTTGTGTGTGAGCTAACACACATCCTTCTCCCGGCCGGGCCGGCATATAAAGAATGTGCCTGTAGGTTGATAATGCAGCCACAGTGTTTGGCTAATCGCATCACTTGTTTTACCAAGTTATGGTGACGGATCATTTTAGGGGTTCGGTTGAAATGGGTAATTTAGCGGGATGTTTCTGTTCCAAAGTGACTTATACGGAGTATGAGCAGGAGAACTATTGATGATGACATTTATGTTACATTTTTTAGTTCTTGTTCAACATTTAAAAATATGTAATGTTAGACAGAAATAGTTGTTTGTTATTGTTTATTTGTAATGCACATGAATTGCTTTGTTAATGTTTGTTCATTCTCTTTATTTACAATTATTTTTAACATGTGCGCATTTGCCACTTAATTTACAATTTAAAATGGTATAAGAATAAGTCTTGGAATATGTTAGTGTTGTGAGACCATTCTAATCTTGCAAACTCCAATTTAATTTCAAGAATCATTCTGGTATTCCTCAGTTCAAAGTTTGTTATAAAGGTGGTGCTAATACATTTCAGTCAGCTTTCCTTGCATACGATTGGACTACCTATCTCACCCTATGTTTAAAATCAGCCTGAGTGCCAGTGGAAAGCGAAACTTTAACGATATAGCCTGCGCTGATTGTTTGTAATGAGGGTTACGTATTGCTGTCACAGCTGCACAGGTGGTGATAAATGCTTCTGCATTGAGGGGTTCCAGACTGCTTTCTGGAACCCCTCAATGCCATCCCATTGAGTGTTTGGTGAGGCTAGTTGTAGCTTGGTTCTGACATCAGGAGGGCCTGGTGAGGCTAGTTACAGCTTGGTTCTGACATCAGGAGGGCCTGGTGAGGCTTGGTTCTGACATCAGGAGGGTCTGGTGAGGCTTGTTACAGCCTGGTTCTAAGCCTCCTGTCTCCTCCCGCACCACAGGTATGGACTTCAGCAGGGACGGCAGCTACATGGCCTTGGCTGAGCGCCGCGACTGCAAAGACTTTGTCAGTGTGTTTGTATGCGACGACTGGCACCTACTCAGGGTGAGTGGAATATCACATGCTTCTCCATAACCAGAAGGGCTGGGAAGGGTTCCATTAGAGGTCAAGACCACAAGGATAATGGACATTGTTGGTTAAAGTATAGGCAACGCCTACATTATTAATGTTTATGGTGAGCTGTACAGATGTTGTTAGTAATTACAGGTTATGGTGAGCTGTACAGATGTAGTTATTACGGGTTATGGTGAGCTGTACAGATGTAGTGATTATGGGTGTCTTGTGCAGCATTTTGAAACGGAGACCCAGGACCTGGCAGGGCTGGAGTGGTCCCCCAACGGCTGTGTGCTGGCTGTGTGGGACAGCTGCCTGGAGGTAAGGCCGGGATGGGTCCTTTGTAAAGGTAGAGTCAGCGATTGTAAGATGATAATACCCTTGTTCTCTCTGAGGGAGCACCCTATGCCATTGAATGAAGAGGTGTTTTTGTTTTGATTGCTGATATTTGAATTATTTCTTCAGCATCGCTGATTATACCTTTTTATTTGAAGATACTTTTTTTTAATTAAGCTATCTAGAAGTTCCTTGTTTATGCAATGTACACATGGTTGTAGAGAGGAATGCAATGTTTTGTAATACTGTTTTTGACCACAAGGGGGAGTTCAGACTCTCCAGCTCAATGCTCAACATATTATTCATACCGCTGTAGTACAGCATGTTAAACATTACGATCCCTCGTCCAAGCCTAGCGTACCAAAGCAGTATTTCTGCGGTGTGTTCTCCCTACAGTACAAGGTGCTTCTGTACTCCTTGGACGGCCGTCTGTTGTCCACCTACAGCGCGTACGAGTGGTCTCTGGGGATCAAGTCTGTGGCCTGGAGCCCCAACAGCCAGTTTCTGGTCATCGGCAGCTACGATGAGAAGGTAAATCAGGCCAAATGTTTTGTTTTGTCTTCGCTGTGATGAGCATCGTCCCTGGTGCAGCGGTCATCTTCATCGGTGCTCTGTTTCTCTTGTCAGTTGTACATACTGGCCTACAGGTCCGTGTGTGTGTGTGTGCGCACGCGTGGGGTAAACAGCCTACTGTGTGTGTGTGTGTAGTTGTGTATGTGCGTGTACAGTATACATGCTACTGTGTGTGTGTTTTGTAAAAAAAAGAAAAATAATAATAATAATCTACCTTGATCCTTTATATATATATATTTGTATATATTTATATATATTTGTGTGTATGTATATATATTGTGTGTGTGTGTATGTGTGTATGTATATATATATATATATATATATATATGTATATGTGTGTGTGTATATATATGTGTGTGTACATATGTGTGTGTATATATGTATGTGTGTGTATGTATGTATATATATATATATTGTATAATATCATGATATTCTCTCTATATAGGAGACTTTGTTTGAATGGTTGTGTGTTGACACTCTCATGAATGTGCGCCTGCTTCTGTCCACATGGCTAAACCATGGTCAGGTGCGTGTCCTGAATCACATCACGTGGAAGAAGATAGCAGAGTTTGAGCACCCGGCGACCATCGCCAACACCAAGGCTGTGAGTTGAACCCATAGACTGTATATGTAAATTGACCCTCTGTGACGTCACCATAGACTGTAGCCTCAAGTGGCCATTCAAGGAACTGCAGGTTTTGGCACTTCCGCGTTGTATTCGTTCCTCAGCATCAGAGGTTCCTGCTTGGGTTGAAGGCGTGTCCATGCCCTTGAAGCGCCCGCTCCTTTCCCCCCCGCTGTGTGTGACGGTTGCTTCTGTCTCCAGGTGGTGTACAGGGAGGTGGAGAAACGGCCTTCTGTTGCCACCGACGACCTCTCCATCCTCAACGTCAGCAGCCTGTTCAGCACCCAGAGTAGATGTGCGTTTGGCTTTCTTCTTCTTTATAGCCGGTTTCATAACGCATGCAGACGTTTTTCAGAAGCACGTGTGGTTGATGTAGTGTTTGTATTGTGCGCTTTAGGACTACTTTATTAAATTAAGAGGATACAAGACCACTGCGCTATAACATTGCAGGAGCTCACACTTGTGATGTTCAATACACCATCTACATTAGACATGCCATATACCTTTTTATAGTCTATGCTTTATCAAACACTTATGTACTTTATTGAAGCCTATCAGCATTACTTTAAAGTGGAACCAAACACTTCTGCCCTGTACTTGGCACTAAAATATAATTATTTCGGGCTTATTTGAGAATGTTACCTTTTTATAATAGTATTTTTATAGTGTAAGCCGTGACAAATTGTACCTGTTTTCATAATACTATTGTAGTTCATGGTTATGTTGTAAGGTCATTGTTTAACATATTAACATTAATAACGTATGGACTGTGTCTGTTGTCACATCTAGACGAGATCTGTCCACTGCCAGTCCATGTCCCAGTGGTCAAGCCAGACCCAGACCGAGCCAACCCCAAGATTGGCATCTCCTCCATGGCCTTCAGTTCAGACAGCCGATATCTGGCCACCAAGAATGGTAAACTTCCAAGGCTTGTTGCTTCACCTGACTATGAACTACTGTATCTTAAGCTAGAACGACACTGCGTCGGCCTTCACTCGTGCGTGTGGGAACGACTGCTCATCAACAGAAATCGCCAGGTAGCTGGTTGAATCTTTGGTGTAGCCGCTGGACCGACCGCTCCTATCAACCGAAACCCATCAACTTTTTCTAGCGGTTAACATTTTGAAACGGCAACGAGAGATCATAGAAATAGCTCATAGCATAGAACTAGCTCATATCATAGAACTAGCATTTCCAAAATAAATCGTAATATATTGACTGGGGGAAAAAAGTTCTAGAATTGTACTATTGTCATAGAATCATAAATACCAAAGTATATTTAGAACTCAAACATTAACTATCTTAACATTTTGTCTAACTAAAATTATGTCGTATTTGTCAGTCCTTGAGCAAGGCACCTAACCCTAACTTCTCCCAGTGGTCACGTGTCATGAGTGCTAAGTAAATGAGGGTGGCTAAATGCCACCAATTTCAGATGGAGGGCTCTTAGCACCCCCCATGCAACCCCCCCAATAATGCATGTATCTTTATACCCTCCAGACAGCATGACTGTGCCCTTATACCCCTCCAGACAGCATGACTGTACCCTTATACCCCTCCAGACAGCATGGATGTACCCTTATACCCCTCCAGACAGCATGACTGTACCCTTATACCCCTCCAGACATCATGAATGTACCCTATACCCCTCCAGACATCATGAATGTACCCTTATTACCCCTCCAGACATCATGACTGTACCCTTATACCCCTCCAGACATCATGAATGTACCCTATACCCCTCCAGACATC
>JAODUK010086005.1:0-14416 GCA_027564635.1 Typhlichthys eigenmanni
GAAGTTTGGGGTCCCTTACTGAAGCTGCTGCCCCCGCGACCCGACTCTGGATAAGCGGGAGAAGATGGATGGATGGAAAGATGTATTGCAAGGTTATAGGGTTAATTCCCCTGACAAGCTAACACACTGCATCACTTAGTATCGTCTGTCAGTAGCTGTCTCATTATACAGGGTGCTTTATTTTAGCTAAGTTGCTAGCAACTGTTAATCTGGAAGTAATCATGTTACATAAAAGTGTCCCCTCTCAGTGACCTTGTACCTTCTGATTGGTTCGGAAATAAGCACCTGGGCATGCGTGTTATTGAAACGTGAAAGATCGGGGGGGGGACAAATTTACCGCCAATAAACCTATAGCCTATAAGCTGTTGCCATTTTTGTTAAATTGATTCTGCGATTCGGATGAGTTAACGGAGCACATTATTGTCAAGTGACCTAATTTATTTAGTTAATACATATTCTCCAAAGTTTCCTTTTGCTTTTTGCTAATTACAGTACTATGCTTACAATACTGCTGTAATGCTGTTGGCACATACAGTACATAGCATCTGACAGGTACCCTGTGAAATTAGGAGGTAAATATTTGTATTCCAAACACCCACCCAGGAATAGCTAGCAGGCATCCAGCCCATGCCTGGGAACAGGGGATTTATATTAAGCAGGGAACATGAGTGCAGGGCTCCAGTATTTGCTTCAGTCAATTGACTGTAGCACAGTAGTTTGGACCCAATTGGCCACATCGTGGATAAGCCTAATTGCTGGTGTGATAGAGAAAACAGCTTCAGTACAGTACCCTGTCAAGGCTTATCGCATGGAGGGCTTGAGAGATGCCAGGAGATTGCATAAACAAAGCATTGGGCCACACTGACAGATGTCTGGCAAGGCCAGACAGAACCCTGCCTGTGTTTTTACTGTACAATACAGGTGCGCTTGTTTCAACCTTCCTCAGTCTTTCCTCAACCTCTGACCTCTGACAAATACTGTTGATTTGTCATATCGTTTTTACCCTTTGCAAGGTCACTAGTGTATGTGATACAGTACATGCTTCATCTTTACCATCTCAATTCAATGCCAGATGGTTTGCTCCGCTATAAACTAGTAGCAATGAATGAACACTTCCACAAACTGCTTAATGGTTTCCTCGGTCATGTGCTGTGACCAGAGCATGAAACAGAAAAGATTGAACCAGCGTAACAGATACGCTCTCACACATTTATGAATCAACGTTTTTAGCATACGGCAGCGCTTGCTGTTCTAAAACGTCTACATGTAGTTATGTGAGGAGGAACCATCAAAATCACCTTCTCAAGCGTCTTGTCTCTTCTCTCCTCAGATGTGAATGAGTGCTTGAACCGGTCAGCGTGCAGTCACGGTCGGTGCGTCAATACTGAAGGCTCCTACAGGTGCAACTGTTTCCAAGGGTATAAACTCTCACAGGACAACGTTTGCCAAGGTAACCTGTCAATCACAACGTTCTACATGTCCTACATGAAAGCCGCAGCTCCGACTGCTTCACCCGTCATCCTGCTAGGAAAGCAAGTGTTTGATGTTGAGTTGAGGAAGGTTACAAAGGAAGAGAGGCGTGGTGTTGTGTCTTTACGCGGGCCTCTCTTGCCTCTCTCTCCTCTCGCTCCAGATGTGGACGAGTGTATACTACCAGAGGTCTGTCTCCACGGCAGGTGTGTCAATCTGGAGGGAACTCACAAGTGCACGTGCAACCATGGTTACCACTCCACATCAGACGGCAGAGCCTGCGAAGGTCTGTTAAGCATTAAGCTATGAAAGTTAGTTACGCCCTGTAACTCTCCCCGAACTTAAAATTCCTTTAATTGTTGCTTTATTTTGGGTAGACATCAACGAGTGTGCTACGCATAAGATGTGTCCCTCGGGAATCTGCATCAACACCGAAGGTTCCTATAGATGCCAGACGTGCGGTCCTGGGTTTAGGCCGTCTCGTGACGGCCTGACATGCCAGGGTAAGACAGACACTGAATAGCAGTTCTCACCACGCACGTGGCACACTAACAGACAGTGTGGGAGTTTGTGTGGTGAACCCTGCGCTCGTTTCCAGATTTGGACGAGTGTGCATTGGGTGACTTGTGCGCGGGCGGAGTCTGTGTCAATACGGAGGGGTCTTACAACTGCACACGATGTAGGACTGGATATAGAGTGTCTGAAGACGGCCGGAGGTGTGAAGGTAAACCGCGATCTTCTGCTGGTTTGCTCAGGGCGGATTCACATATAATTGATTGACACGTTGCTTTTTTTCCGACACGTTGTGCAGTCAGTCCTGTAGCAATGTGAGTACATGTCTGCACTGGTGTGTGTGTCCCCGTTAGATATTGACGAGTGCCAGTCTTTGTCTGCCTGTGCCAATGGGATCTGTCTGAACTCAGAGGGATCCTACACCTGCAAGACATGCCCTCCTGGATACACCGTATCATATGATGGAGAGCTGTGTGAAGGTTTGTATACCCTGCCCCATTCTTCTAATCTAAACAGACCGTTGTGTGAGATGATCTCTTTCCCTCAAGGTCTGCACTGATAGCATTATGTGGCCCTTTCACAAGCTGCTACAAAGGATTTCTTCGGTGTGTCAAGATATCACTTGCAGGTGTCCCGATTTAATTGTCTTCTTGTATTGGCCAGATATTGATGAGTGCAGGCTGCCCAGTACCTGCCCCAGGGGAACATGTACCAACTGTGGCTGTATTATAAGAACTGGATACGGCAGTATCAACAACGGTAGTTTAATGAATGGAGGCCATTCATTAAACTACACATGTTCAAAAGCGCATACGAAGGAGCCTTCTCCATACAGTACTTCCCCCGTTGTTCGTTTTTTAAGCATACGCATTAGCATCCACTACGAACAACCACAAATGGTTGTTATGGACAAATGAGCACATGGACGAGCATGTATGAAACCAACGTTCTTGTCAGCGTGTCCACGACTTCGTGGAAATGTATGTGCGTGAAAGCATGAAACAATGTGTAGGCTTAATTTGAGATAATTTAAATAAAAGGATTGGTTAATAAGATTATGTAGGCTATAGTTCATGCTGCTGAACTTCTACTAGGTATGTACACTAAGACTTAGTTACTTGAATATTCTCTAACAACATACATTATCTGTGTATCATCAACGTAATACAAACATGGTGTGGATCATTCTTTTCAATACATCCATGGCCCGTTCCTGTTTTTATAACTTTTTATACTTTTTCCTAGATTTTTTTTTTATAATCACTTCCGCATTATGAGACCTAATTTAGAAAAAAATATGTATTTTAGTCAACGGCGAGAATCCGGTTTGCTTTGTAACAGTAAGTACACATATGGTGTTTGACTATTTAGAGTCAAGAAAGTCTCAGTTTGTCGTGCATTTGCTGAAGTATAAGACTGTGAAAATAAGTAATTACTGTAGCAAGACTACAAACCCGTGTCGCATAAGTGTCATGATGTTTTCGCGCCACAATCCACAAGCCAACGAAAGCATTGTTTTGGTGACGTGTGTTGGCTTTGGTGACGTGTGTTGGCTACGCGTCTGCTTCTTCAACGAAAGCTGCAGTTCACTGAGCGGTTCCACACAAAACTAAAGATTACTTTATAGTTTTACAACAAACTGCAACATTCTTGACTTGAACAATTGTCTTTTAAATAGTCAAACATCATATGTGTACTTCGTGTCACAATTCAAACGGGATCTAAAAATAATATATATAATTGTATTCTCGCCGTTGACTATCATACATATTCTTTCCAAACTAAAGTCCTATAATGCAGAAGTGACTTAGGCTCTCTATAACATCCACGTGTAATACAATATGATGTGGTCGAGTGGTCGTGTGTGTGTGTTTGTGTGTGCGTTCGCGTGTGTTTGTGTGTGTGATTACAGGAGAACGTGTTTTGAATACTAAATCAGAGATGTGAATATCGACTTACTGCTCCAGATAATCGTGTTTGACCTTGCCCCACGCCCAATATACACAGATAGACAGGTGTTGGCGAATGTTCCCGTTCTGTTTAAGATCAGCACTGGGCGTTGCTTGATTCTAGCAGAGCCTGTCTGTCACATCGCCCTGCCGTTCAGGTTGTTTGCAACTGGCATCAGGTGGGACAGCTTGGACCCTAATCCCTTCCTTCGGAGCTCGAAATCCTAAAATACTCCTCCTAGACATAACATCATAGCTGGATCCTGGATCCCTCCATATCTGGCAGTGCTTGTGCGATCCTTTGCTCAACTCAGCGAGACTCCAGCTCCCAGATAGTCCACAATGATCTCAGATGAACGTCCTGTCAGTAACTCCGCTGGAGAGACGAAGGCGTCGACATTCATAGCTCGCCATATTCCAGCGATTACCGAGCCATCTGATTGAAGCCGGCAGGCTTCGTTCATTTCAAGCCAGAGATGGTAATCTGCTCTACAGTATGATGTTTCCATGTGTTTGTGATCCAGATGTGGACGAGTGCTCGGTGGCTAACGTGTGCCCTGGACAGCTGTGCTCAAACACCCCAGGATCTTACACCTGCAGACTTTGCGGAGCCGGCATGCAGCTGTCTGCAGACGGCTACTACTGCGAGGGTAAGACTGCCAGTCTGCCTCTGACCAGTAGGAGGCATCACCCTGGTAAAAGCCACAGTAAATAGCATAGCTTGACCGAAGCACATCTTTAAAGTGATTATTCCTTGTCAGGACATGATTTATGAGATCAATGCAGAGGAACGGCTGCCTTGAGGAATCCATGAAGGTTACATCTGGCATGACTTCATTGGAAGGAGAAGCAGAATAATTATTTAAAAGTATTTAAACGTGGCCCAAGTCAGTCATGTAAAATATGTTTTTGATTGGAATAGCGAGTGTACCCGAGAGGAAGATCATCCTCAGATATGCACGTTTGCCCTGGGAAAAGGTTTCATAAAACAAGATGAAATCCAACTCAGCCTACGATAGGATTTTAATGGATGCATCTGATGCCATGGAAAATATTAAGGGCTTCATTTGAAATGAAGTCAGCCACTCCCCTGTCTGTTGCGTAGCAAGCATGACCTGTTGAACTCATTGTGTTAACCCCTAGGTAAAACAGGGCTGCCTCAATCACTATAACCACACTATTTTCTGCTTAACAAATACAATCTGTACTTGGCTAGAGGAATATCCAATGATCACATAACAGTGGGGCAGTGGCTGTTTGTTGATACAGTAATTATACGCTGCCTTTAATAGCTTGCTGTTTTGGAAGGGACGTCCGTCCTGCATACTTATCTCTCTACTATTTTTAATAAAGTAGGGTCAGTGCAAGCTAATAAAGAGGGCTTCTGAAGGGTGTACAGTAAGGAAGGCTCGCACTCAACCAGTAGTGGACTTATAAGCCAAGCTAAGTGATCTGGAGAGGTCTCATTGACAGCTACAATATGAAGTCTTATCTTATCTCATCACCTTCATCATATATTGTATGTCGGGACACATTTTCATTGATAATTTCTTCTTCTCTTCTTAAACCACTTCTTCTCCATCTCCCGTCTCTTCTATTTGTCCTGTCCTGTCGCTCAGATATTGATGAGTGTCAGATGCCAGGCGTGTGCTCCATGGGCGTGTGCACCAACACGGAGGGCTCCTTCTTCTGCAGGTCTTGTGACCCGGGCTTTATGGTGGCCGCCAACGGGCTTTCCTGCCAAGGTAACGCCCCCCGACGATT
Source organism: Typhlichthys eigenmanni (assembly GCA_027564635.1). NCBI lineage: Eukaryota > Metazoa > Chordata > Actinopteri > Percopsiformes > Amblyopsidae > Typhlichthys > Typhlichthys eigenmanni. The sequence goes on from JAODUK010086005.1 coordinate 5,697, forward strand.
CATCTGTGGCCACTCTCAATTAGGATGGCCATGCGGTTAATGCGGTTGGTGCTCCAAGTCAGCCAGACTTGGAGTGAGTCAGTGTGTGTGTGTGTGCGTGTGCGTGTGTGTGTGTGTGTGTGTGTGCGAGTCAGTACTACTGTGTGTGTGTGTGTGTGTGTGTGTGAGAGAGTCAGTGCTACACTACTCACCGACGCACGGCACCTTTTTTGACACGTGCTTTTTTGCTTTTTTTGCGGTCTGGAAGCTCTTTGTTGACATGACAACTAGAAAGCCACTGCCGAGCAGATGGCGGGAATGCGTCATGTCAGTGTCATGCCTGTGTTGTTTACACCTGGTGGTGGAAACACAAGGGGTATCACTGCTGGTACCCCTGGCAATGATACTGAGACCAGCCATTATGTGTAATGGGCCATGGGCTGACATCAACTGTCTCCCTGCTTTTTCTTTTCCCTGCCCCGAATCAGTTTGATGCTATTCCAGCTGCACCCAGTCACCCTCTGCTCATGGTTACAAGGAAAAAATGAATCCTGATTATTGGCCAGAGAAGAGGAGCAGTTTCTTTGAACATGCTGGACCGTTTGCTGTCAAAATAGCTCATTATATAAAACAACTTGAGCTAGAATGTCGTAATTGGATCAGTGTTAACACTAACAGAGTAATGTACCGTAAATGGCCAAGTCATGGAAAACATGTTTTTCTGCGATGTGAAGTTTAACTCGGGCCCTGTCAATGGCAAATGTTTCTTGCGGGGACCGTCTTTGATCAGAGCCCCAGACGACCTCCACAACACACAGGGCCGTGAGCCTATAGCCTAGTGTACTGTACAGCCACTGCCACCTCAAATATTGCCCTTTAATTATCCTATAAATCAGCAGTTGTCGTATATTTTCATGCAGTCTGCCATTGTGTGTACAGTGATGACACAGTGAAAGCCAGATCCTTCTGACATCTCTTTAACGGGAATGAGGCCATGTAGTTGCACGGGGATGAAAGACAGATTTATTCAGGTAAGGCCAAGCGTTATTGGCACAAAGCACGCAGCTCTCTAGGTAAAAAACAGAGCTCATATAATACAAAATGGCCCTAGATCTCATCTAAACCATCAGCGCTGTGTCCTTCAGTGGAGCTCAGATGTCATTGAATCCATTCCAAAGCTCTGGTCACGACGTGCTTATGTGCTTACCTCTTGTCTGGAGAATGATTTTGTTCTCTGCCTGACTTTTCGCGAATGTGCCTCTGCCTCGTGTGCTCCGGCAGACTCGCCTCATTATCACGTGCTGGAAGTGAAAGGGGCTTTTCCCGTGCGCTGTATTTTCCCTGCTTCCCAGCTTTTGCCCCGGCACATTACCCCAGGTCCAAATGATGTTGTAATACAGCAATTATCAACCAGTCCACACTTAATCAAGCATCCATCCAGCCTTCATTGTTCATTTTTATTAGGTCGACGGAATGTTCTCAGCTTGAAAAGCGGAGGTGCATGATTTTTAAAAAATGTTTCCCGTTTGCCAGTATTGCCGTTAAGCGCTCCAAATTGTGTTCAGACAAGCTCTTGATTAGACATGCATTCATTTTGCAATACTTCTGGAGGAGGATCATATTCCCCGAGGACCTAATGAGGCCGGAGGATGCATGGGGATAATTAGTGAAAATCAATATGAAACCAGTTCTGACCTCGTTTCTGTTATCACCACTCGTTTGTCCTGTGTTTTCCGTCTCTCATAGATGTGGATGAATGCAGCAGGGACGACGTGTGCGTGAGAGGCCAGTGTTTAAACACAGAGGGCTCCTACTTCTGCCTGTGTGAGACTGGCTTCAAGATAAACCCAGACACCGCTGACTGTAAAGGTAACACACACACACACGCACAGAGCCAGCAGTGATTGGTGAGCGGGCATGCCCCGGATCGATTGCGAACGACAAGTGTCCACGTCAGACACTTCGTCGCGCTACATTTACTCCGGCGGCGTTTGTCGAGTAGGCTCATCACGTTCCGTTCGATAGCACTGCATCAAATAATAAGCAACTTGTGCTGAACATCTGAAACAATGCACATCAGCACTATCAGGATGTGAGGTAGTAGATGTTCATTGGCTGTTAGCATTGTCAATCGCAAGACTATACACGATGCTAGTACAGGTCAGTGAATACAGTCAGCCTTTCTATTGATTATAAGCAGTAATCCTAGCCTAACTAATTTAACAGCTTTACAAGACCTGCAAACAGCCAGACAGTGTCTCTTAAATTTCCCAACTAATTCCTCGGCATACGTTTCGTCAGATTTTCATCTGATTGAGTTATGTAGTTGGTCGTCATGCATGTCAATCATAATCTGTCATGTAGGCGGGTGTTGAAGCAAGCAGCCAGTGCTGTGTCCCAGAAAAGTAAAGGTTAACGGACTAGACCCTGAGTTGATTGTGTATAGCCGAGGATGCACCACTAGGGAACAGGTGTTTCCTTCCATGGGCAAGGGCTGAGGGACGGATGCCCGGATGCCACTGTGTCCTCGCGTGCATTTGTCCCCTCGGGGAACCGTGAAAGACCCTGTTGTGAGACACCCTGGAGGTGTTCCTCCCCCGCTGGATGGTCGCCCCTTTAGCTCCTTCACAAGTTCTTCAGTTGCTGCGATAATATTGTTCTTGGCCGTGCCCGGCAGCTGCCTGCTCCTCACCGAGGAGCTTCACCGCGGTGCACCGCTTGGCTGACTGCTCCAACCTTCCACCATTTCCATTCCCCCCCCCCACACTCCAGAATGAGTGCAAGGAATTTGGAAGCCTGTTGTGTGGTACCTTGCGCTGCGAGAACACCGTTGGCTCATACCGCTGCTTCGCGGGATGCCCACCAGGCGCGGCCGGAGAGGAGAGCGTCAGCTGCGGTGAGTGTCGGAGGGAAAGCGCGCGACGCAGCGGCGTGATCCGAAGTCAGACCGTTTGTTATTCGGGGGAACACGTGAAGCAGCAGACACGGTGCCCACACAAACAGTGTCTGTGGCTTGTTTAGCATCGTCCATGCTCAACTGGTGTGCCATAATCGGCATCACTGAAGGAAGACAATTATCAGTTGTAGCCGGTGTTTATCTTGGGTATGGTTGTGGTCTGACAGCAGCGCTCCACATTCTCGCCACAGCCCGCCCCCCCAGATAGTGATATCTGCCTGGCACAGAGACAAAGAGGCTCTAGTGAAGCTGAAGCTATCAGGCACTGTGGGTCTTCCTGGGCAGGAGGGTGTGGAGGAGGCGAGGGGAAATGGCCCCTGAAATTGGGACACTTTAGAAAGAGGAGTGTCATCCAAGGCTGTCTGTGTGAGTGTGAGTGCATGTGTGTGTGTGTGGGCAGGTGATAATAGCCAACAGACTCATCCGGCAGACAATGGAGCTAACGGAGCACCTCTGGCAGGGACACAGGGTGCAACATGATCGCCGCTGCTCCTCTAGGGGATGGAGGGTGGTGGTGGTGGTGTGGGGGAGGAGGGGGGGCGGCGTTGTTTTCTCTCCCAAATGTGTCCCATAGACCTGCCATGTGACCCTTCTATTGAGGCAGGAGGCGCGGCCCTGACACACATCTGGCCCCGTAGCTGGCCAATGACAACAGCCCAATCTCGAGGACCTCCAGAATACATACAGCCTTGTGTGGTTACTGGCACGGCAGTGTGTGTCTGTCCGTCACACAGTGACATATAGTGTGATTTACTCCCTTTTAGCACTTTATAAATGCTATAGCCTCTCCTACAGTATGTGTGTTTGTGTTATGTGAGTACTTAGGGCTGCAGATGGAGTCTGTGTGTGTGTGTGTGTGATGCTGCCATCACAAAGCAAGAATAATTGCTTTTATCAGTTCTTAATCACTGTACAGTTACAATTTGGTAATTTAGCAGAAGCTTTTATCAACTCTGTGTGTGTGTGTGTGTGAATCTTTTATGCTAATATTATATATTACAGGGAGCAGATATTATAGGGGTATCCTGCTAAAGGATGCTTACTGTTAGGCCACCTCTGGATAGGCCAATTGGAGGCCTACTGTATTCAGTCTCCGAGTCATCACCCAGCGTTTTAACCGGACTCTGTGGAGAGGAGAGTAACCGGACTCAGACCCCCCTCTACGAGCTACCTCCTCTGGTGTCCTCACTCTAGACTACATGATGGCGTCCGTCTGGAACCATCGATGGAGTGCAGAGGCCTATTGTGAGATAGGACGTAGATAGAAACCAGCTGCTCCCCTCTCGTCCCGAAGTGTGCAGAGTCAGCACGCTGCTCCCCAGCTCTTATAGGTCAGATCCAACGCGGTGTGAATATCTGCTGCTGGTTCTTCTCCAGAGGGGGCCCGTGTCTTTTTAGCTGCCATGTTGTGGCATTACACTGGCTGCACCGGCTGTGGGCTCTGGTACCAGACGGGACCTTACTGTAGTTAGAGACGTCATGCCTAAACAAGCATAATGTAATCTTCCATTTATGTCGGGCTTTAAGTCATACTAAGGATAGCATATCACGTCCTACGTCTTGCCTTTACAGATGCCCAACATTGCTGTAAAAAAATAATATTAATAAAAAAAAGACTTTGTTGTGCTGTGGTCACTCAGGCCCCCACAACAGATATTCAAACCACCCAGACCATATTAAAACCACCCAAACCACGCCACATGGCATCACCCTGAGGCCTGGGCCAGAGAAGCAGACATTTTTAACCCTCCTAGAAAGTAGCCCAGCGCAGCACACAATAACAGCTTGTTTCACGGTTTCACCGCAAGATGGGAAGTTGGGGGGAGATGCTGCCGTCACCCCAATAAAGAGTCCGGGAAGAGGGAGCTCATTTGCCCCGAGTCATTTCTGTCTGCTTGTAAAAATCATCAAATATTTACAAAGAGGCCAGACGCTGTAATTTGCAGTGCTGTGAAGGGCGTTGTTGTATTTATATCCACACAGCCTTCGATGGGGTAGCGGTTGTCTTTGGCTCGGCCTTATGCACTCATTTAGATTTACAGTACTGGTCGTAATACAAAAGGGAAAAGCAGTTATTTTTCACCACTCGAACGTCAGCCACAACTGTGCCATGAAGGCTTCGCTGAGCACTGCGATGATGCCATATGGGAAACAGAGAGAGAGAGAGAGAGAGAGAGAGAGAGAGAGAGAGAGAGAGAGAGAGAGAGAGAGTGTGTGTGTTATCTGCTGCTGCTAGTGATAGATTTAAACTTTAACATGTATAACTTTATGTACAGTATGTATATTGTATGTGTGCGTGCGTGCGTGCATGCGTGCGTGCGTGTGATGTAAACTGAAATAACTTGCAAAAGGGCAGGCCAAAACCTCACACTTGAAAATGTTTAGATGACAGATGTCTTGTCCAGATCTCGGGTGCCTTCAGACATGCGGACCTCAAAAGACGTGTTCACCTCATTACGAACGAGCACAATCCAAGGTATAGATGAAACTATACAGACATGTCTTCTCTCATCGTCCCATAGTCGTCAGTGCCTAACAACCCCTACATATGTTTTCACTTAAACGAGGGGTTGCCCAGGGAACAGGGGTGAGCCGTGTACTTCAGAGGTTAGCCAGCAGTCAGTGATTGGCATTTCTAGCACATCACCATGTGCACCGTATTAGCACACAGCACACCCCACAGCACACCCCACAGCACACCCCTCAGGGATGCCACAGTGACCCCACTGTGGCATCCCTGCTTAACCAGGAACAAGATTATCTGGTGTCTCACTATTAGGAGGGTCCAGGTCATCGCAAAAGCTCCGCACCTCCCATCTAAACTATACGGTGAACTCCTCACCTTTACTTACCTCACTTTTCCCCTTCAGGCAATTAGCAGGGCTGCCTGCCAGTTGACGTAACAGTTATTATGACACGGAAACGGGGAGCGGTAACGGCTTCCTGCTGGCGTCAGGCAAGGCTAGATTTAGTTGCAGCTATCCCATTATGCATTATTCATTGTTTCCCACAAGCCATTAATGCTGTGGTTGTTAGCATGCTTTCACTCTGGCTGGATGTAGACAAAAATCTAATTAGCCTGTTTAATAATGCTGTCAATCCAGGCCCATAAAACGGCAGAGACATATCAGAGAAATGGGAAAAACTAAAAATTAAGATGACATTTTGTCCTCATTCCTTCTTGAGATGATGGTTTGATATGAAGCATTACTGCAGTGCGCTAGCTAGCCACACATGTTGTAGCAACACATTGAACCGCTGTTTCAAGGGGATATAAAGCTAACCACAGACACTGAATTGTTCCGTCACCTTACAATATGAGAGACCTCCCTGCTGGCTGCTTTGCTCGTTTCTGTTTTCCAAATACCACTTAATTCTTTTATGCTGTTTACTTTATGGCACCTGTGACACTTTTAGCGGGTAGATTTGCCCCCAAGATATTGTTATACAATACAGGATAATATGTGCAGGAAATCAACATAAGTTCATTGTGCTATGAAGTTGTTTGTGTGTTAGCAAAGTACAGTATTGTGGCATGTCTTGTATTATATTTACCACAGTTAACTATTGTTTTCACTTAACATACCTAGTTCAATTATTCTCTCTCTCTCTCTCAGGTATAAATGAAGTATGAAAAAAGTGTTAAATTATGTATTTTTACATAATTACATTATTTTTTAAATAAATGATGAATGTGGAAATCAGTAATATAATGACATGTGATACACTGCAATTTAACATTTATTTCATAGATGCTTTGTGAATTAAGGGGGATTCCTTGCAGTGCGCAGTAACCACAATATTTCTCAGGACACCTACGCAATCCCTATGACCCCACAATGGGTTTTCACCTCTGTCCTACTGTACATTTATCCATTCTCTTTTCATTCTGCAACCATTTGAGCCCACGTGTCTATGCTAACAATTCAGCTAATGTCATGCATTTTCCAAGTAAGGTTCTAGAGAATCTAGACAACAACAAAGCCATTTCTGTCTCTGCCAATTTTATTATCCCGTAGGAGCCTGCAGTGTTTCTGACCTGTGAGGCATGTCAGAGAAGAAGCCAAGTCAGGACAGGAATATGGTCTGTGGCCTACTGCTGGAATGGAAGACAGGGTCCTAGCCAAGGCTCTTCTGTTTTCAAACTGACTGGGCTGTGGTCATTCTGGCACACTCTTCCTTCTTAACATGATATAGCATGTATAAGTGGTTAGACGTTGAAATTAACTGCTTCTATATCTGAATGGCATTCCCTTTCACTCTCTAAGAATCAATCTAAATGTCTGGGGTTCGACTGGACTGCCTGGTGCTCTTACAGTAATTGATTCGAACGCTTTTCTCATATTGTAAAAATGTGTTAGTTTGACTCATGAAACGGCAAAGTAAATAAGATTTATAGTTTATATATGTGTGTGTTTTTTTAAAGACAAACTAACCATTTCCACATTAATTTATACTGGCAATTGATAGACTTGATGACTTGCAGAAAATACAGAAGCAATGGTTTAACTATACCCTGGCTGCGTAGATATTGATTATTCCAATATTTTCCTGAGTTCAAAAGGACCATTACCAGCATGTGGTTGCTAACATAAGTTGTTGATCAAATTCTCCATTATTCCCCTTCAAAGGACAGGAATGAAGCTGCTGAGTGTGTGAATTCAGTTCTGGATTTCTGGCAATCACATTAAATTGACTAAAAGTGTACAGTATACCATCTAATACACAGGTTAACACTAACCAGGGGTTAAGTGTGATCATAAATTCTGTTTGTTTTATAAACAATTATAATCAGATGTGCCTCTCCAATGGTAACAATGTTTGGGCCCCACACCGTACACGAGATCTGCCAAGAAATACTAAATTATGTATGTATGAAATTGCTAACAAATGTTCCTTTAAAACAGCAAGGGGTAAATCACTGTGAGATTGTATTAACAGCCTGAACTTCCATGACTTTCTCTGTCGACACACAACTACATAACAAGGTCCTTCTGTTTTTTTTTTATCTTTAATTTATCAACAATTGTGCATACAAGGTGGCCAAGATTTGGTCCAAACCACCCAGGGCCTATGATCAACCTCCCTGAACAAATGATTTTCATTGTGCTATGTTGGCTTCATTTGGGAAGAACATAACAAAACACATAAGCATATCTTCAGTCTCAGTCATCGATTAGTGGACAGGGATTTTTTTTGGGCATTTTATGCACAAAATCTTCAAAATCCAAATGTTTATTTTCGGTGACCTTTAGAATTTTAATACTGTAAATGGCGTGTGTGACCTGGAATTTGTGTCATAGCGTTATTAACGAAAGGTGACAGTGTACTACAGTTCGTAGGAACAGCACAATGTTGTTGAGGAAGTTGTGCGTTGAGCGGTGAACCTGCTTGCTGTCTTTTTTAAATCGCCCCTCTCTCTTTAGTTTTGAACAAAAGCAGTTACTCTTTCAACGTGTAGTACCACCCACAAGCTTTCCGATTGGTTTGCCGCTATGCTCTGATTGGCTTCTCGCGACGGCAAAATAACAAAAATAGGACGTTCTATTTTTTGCCGTCTGCCGGGCCACTTTGACGAGCGCTGCCGTCTCGCTTTTAGAAGCGCAGCGGGAAGCATTTTTTGAATGGCTTTCTATGAGAGGCTCCTTTTTCCCGCCACGGCATTGCTGCTAATGTGCAAATGCACCGTGGAGGATCACTGGATGTTTAAGGGGCGTTCACACTACCGGCGGCAACGGCGGCATGACGTCATTAAATCCTATTCATGTGTGTTGGTACCGCGGCG